>JBCFXI010001493.1:0-51044 GCA_038496175.1 Ampulex compressa | reverse complement strand
ATATACATATATATATATATGATGTTGTAACGTACTAGAATCCTCGCGGGTACTATCCGGAACGGTGACGCGTATACACGCGTACGTACGTCGCGTTGCTCGCACTGAAAAGTTTGCATCGATATTGCGTATGCGAAGTTACGAAGAGCCGGAAGTGCCACCCGATGTGCGAAACGGATGTTACGTTTCGCACACCGAATTCACAGAAAGGTCGAACTACTAGGTTAAATGGTTCCCTCGGCGGGAGAGCAAAGGAGAAGCTGAGCGGGGAGAATAAAGCTGGATCGGCTTGGGGCCGAAACTGGGGAGGGCGAAGGGCGCAAATGCGTGGTCGCTATAAGCAACAAACAAAAGAAGCGAAGTAATAACTATATCTAAGATACTAAGAAACTCGAGGTTCCTGTCTGCAAAAGATGCTTTTTCTAACGTAAAGTTGGTAACGACGATTATTAATATTATATTTGAATTATTATTATTATGATTATAGATTACGATATCATATTTACATATATGTGGTCATGTATTTATTATTATCTATGTAAACGTTACAGCGTTAAACTAACGTACGTACACATTCTACACGTATACACACGGGCACACGCACACGACAGTGATACGCGCAGTAAGACACAATAACGAAACCTTCGGACGAAATTCTTCATCTGTCGTCTCTCTCATTCTCTCTCTCCCCGCCCCACCCCCTTTCTCTCTCTCTCTCTCTCTCTCTCATGCTCTCTACCCCCGCTCCCCCCCCCACCTTCCTTCCTCTTTCTCTTTCCCTCCGGGACGATCGGCCTTTATCGGTCGTACGCGGAGAATGAAACGAACTTATTTGTAACCGATACCTCGCAAAATAGGACAATTACTCGAAGATCTTGACGACCACGGGCTTCAACAACCCCCCGGTAGAATAATCGAAATAAACTGTTGTCACGAAACAATAGGTTTCTCAAAGTTTCGTCGGTCTCGAAGAATATTATTATTATCACGGTTGTAACTAAAATATCATTACTGCTAGCACAAGGCACGATGTTCCACACATGATCTCGAGATTTTAAGACTGCGGGAAGTGTAATATTTTCTTGCTGCGCCGATGGCAACGCGTTTCCTGTGTACATCCGAAGAAATAACGTACACTTTGGCGCATGATGAATCAACGTCGTGTTCCTTTAAATATATCTAACGAAACTTTAATTTTTCTAATTCCTTAGCGTTAATGGAGGCATACTTCTCGCGATACTAGGAAATATCCTACGGATATGTATCGCGACACATACTCGTATGTACACGCACTTACACGGAGGCACTTACACGCGTACATCGCCACACCGAACACCCATAAACACACGCACGCACACACACACACACACATACACAAACACACGAACACACGCGGACACGGAGACACGCACGAAAGAAATTAAATTTCGTGATTACCGTCGAAGTTACGTCGCATACGAGTGTAATTCTCAAAACGCGGATACGTACGTGCGCGTGTACGCAAAACTAATCGGTTTCGGCGTTTTGAGTTTCGAGTACGGGAGATTGCGTGATAGAGTAACCGAACCTCGCTACTAGCTGTTCCTAAAATCAACAATGAATGAGTGATAAGCGTGCGCGAATATGTAACGAGTGACTAAGAGACATACGAAGATGCGAAACTATTATTACGTTGCAAATCTGAAGCGTCGTCGTCGCCAGCATCTCTTTCTCTCGGCGATCGGGGATCATCGGTCCCTCTTTGGACAGCTTCGACGGCGGCAGAATTTCGGCATCGCTTTCTCTTCCACCTTGGGCGCTTTCCTATGAGAAATAACGATCGAGAACGGGATCGTTAGTCGAGTAGAAGCAGAGTGCATTTTTATAAAAAAACTTTTTATAAGAGGCCATCGAGGGGGAAGGATATTGAAATTCTGGCTGGTGCACCGTGACGCGCCGAGGGCGATTCGAATGGTCGCCCACGGGAGGTACCCTCTTCGACGAAGAGCAGGACGGGGAAGCGCGGTGGCCGAAAAGCGGAGAAAGAGCGTTGGATGGCGACGTGGTTTTTCATTTTTCTAATCTCGTTGAGTTTCTATGAAATATGTTACACGGGACTATTTATTATTAATCCTATTGATTACTTCTATTGCTATTACGATTATTATTACCAATACTATTATTATTATTATCATCATCATCATCATTATTATTATTATTATTATTATTATTATTATTATTATTATTATTATTATTACTACTACTACTACTACTACTACTACTGCTATTATTATTGTCATCATTATTATTATTATTATTATTATTATTATTATTCGTGATCATAGCAACGATTATTATTACTGCGTCACGAGGAGCGATCATTATTAAGATTATTGATATTACCGCTATTATTGCTGCGATTCTCATTATCGGCGAGTTTGAATTTGTGAGTTTGTTCGAGCGACTTTCGATCGTCTATTAATTAATAACGGATACTAATTGATAACGATAGCGACTAATTCTTGTGAGAGATTGCCATGTGTATATCTATATGTACTCACTAAAGGGGGGGCCCCGTCGGGCTCGGGTGGTGGCGATCCACCTTAGGCGCGGCCCGCCCAAAACGCCGGCCCGACTAACCCGACGATGTTGGCGCCAAGCATTGACCCACAGAACTCATCTGATCGACGGCCATCCGAGCGCACCTACTCGACGATACGCTCCCTCGCACACCTTTCGCGCCTCCCGCACACCTTTTTTTGTAATACGCGGAGGCGAGAAAGGCCCGACTTGGAGAACGATATCGGCGGCCCGAGAACGAGAGAGGCAACCGAGAAAGAGGGGAAGGAAGGAAGGATAGCGAGGAGGGGGAGGGGGGGAGGGGGGAGAGGGAAAGGAAGAAGGAAAGAAACGCGAGGAAAATGAGCGCGCAAGTACGCGTCAAAGGGCGGCCGTACGCGCGAAATGTCAGAGAGAGAGAGACGTGCCTCCTTGCTTTCGCGATCTCGCGCGATCCCTTTTGTTCCGCGCCTTCTTTTTTCACCTTGCCCCGCCGATTTTCACTTTGCACCGAGGTATCGAAGAGCCCGCGACACCCCAACGGGCTTTGGCCCCGTTTATTCCTTACGGTACCAGTTCCGGACCCCGCGCCGTTTCTTGGGACGACACAGTAATATCGGGATGGAGGAGAACGAGGTACGTGCCTTCTCGGACATCTCGCCGATCTACGCTCGCCCTTGTGTACAAATATATATTTACGGTGCCATATGTGTTATGTGCTCGTGAACGGGATCCCGTGTTCGCGCACACATCTAGATTTTATAATAGAGAAAAAAAAAAAAGAGAGAGAGAGAGGGGAACGAAGAGGGAAAATATGCAAGCGCGAGACGTATCGTTACACGCGTGCCACTGAGACGGCTGTACCTGTATACGTATATAAACATACGCGAGCATACAGTGGGACACGTTGCGATTGCGCCTAAGACTTAAAGAAAAAAAAAAAAAAATAACGACGAGGAAGAGAATATGGGTGTCGATAGAATTGCAATCAGGCACCAACATCGTGCGGACAGTGGGTGCGGTGCAATCATGTTCCTATTAGGTTTCATATCTAAGCGAGTAATTAATTATACCAGTAAATACAATGATGATGAAGAAGGATACGATGATATTATATATTACGATGATACGACTATAGACATAGTCTGTGACACGACAAAGTCCCCCACCCCTTCCCTCCTTCCCTAAGAGATAATGAAAAAGCACACATATTTTCCCATATACATAAATCCCCCGTTCTCATGTACACATACTAACACGCGTGCGCGCGCGGACGCGAAAGAAATTCGCGCGCAAGTTTCCTCCTACGTACTTCTACGAGCTGGATACTTCGAAAGCTTAGTATCAGTTCGTACTAGTAAGGATAACTCCTCTTTGTCCACGGACAACCAGAGCATCCCTTTTTTTCACTAGACGAGGTACGACCGTTAGGTTTAAATATTCCTTTCCTTTTCGTTCTGTCGGCCCGTCGACGCGCAGGCGGCCCGTCGAAACGAGCCTTGGACTCGCGTGTGTGGAAATCATTGAAACGCAATTAAGAGGACGGCGCCGTAAGATGAAGAGGGGTGAAGAAAATGACGAGAAAAATATATTTCTTTCCCAATCCGTCATCGAGGGCCAATGCCTCCTAGAATAACCTCCTCCTCGAGTTACTCTAGGAGGTTTCGCCGCATTCTCTTTTTCTCCGTACATCCGGATATCCAGTTTAATTCCAATTTTCCCGCTTTTGAACTTTGGTCAAGCTCGGCTTCATCGCGGGCGTGGATCGTATTTCGCCTTAGGGCCAATTCGATCGCGCGGATCGCGCCATTTGCGAACGTTAGACGGCACTCGTCCACCACCCAATGCATCCTCCCATTCGGTTTTTATTCGAGCTCTCGCATTTTGCGCGATCGGCGAGTGGCATAGAGGATAAGTTCTTTTCATCGATGCGCATGGAAAATTTTTAATAAAATTGACTGACGGCAATGAAACTAGCGTATCGCTTTTATCGAAACGTTCGTCCATCGGACATGCAACGACGAAGTACGCGTATGGACGTGCTTCGAAGACTAGAATCGGTGGAAAGAAGGGGCACGGAAGAGATGGTTCCGCGTACCGATACGCGAGGAATCGGCGTGCGTTCGAAACGTTTCGAATTTCCGTACATTTGCCGAATTCTCCATAATTTGATAAACCTTAAAACTCGAATGCCGTTACGGGTGGACGAGTTGTCAAATACGAATACCATTCGTTTACGCTAGATTTCATTTTATTTCCGGTCCGCCGAACACCCCATTTCCGAGGCCGAATATTAGTTCACCCGCCAATTTGCATAGAGACGCGAAACGCGGAGGCCCGGACGCCCAATGTTGCGTTATAATACGGCCAATGTACATACGCATGTACATACATCCTACGATGAAGCGATACAGACTTTCCATTGCTTCGCCACGAATTACCCGCTCGTTCGGATTCCTGTAAAGAGGCCACCCTTGCATCCGTGAAACTTCGAATCGACGATGGTCGACGGTCGAGAAAAGACATCGATACGAAGCCCGATGGATGGCCAATTTTATATATTGGATGCGTCGCCCGTTTTTCGCGGGTACGTTCTCCACGTGAAAACGGCACGTCGACAGTGCCATCGCCCAGTCGCCCTCCAACAAATCTTCACATTCCCCGAAATAACAGCACTCGCCATCTACCCGTTCCGCCCTCTTGCCTTTTGAGTCCCGCACACCGAACTGGAAGCTCGTTTGGTTTCCTCGAATTCAACAAGAAAAACTGAACTGTACTAAACCTCGACGTATTCTATTAAACGCTAGTTTATCAGAAAATCGACATTTCTCTGTGTTCATTCATTTCACGTTCCCCGGCTGTGGCCGGATTCTCTCTCGATACTCGCGATTTCGCCTTGGTCCTCCTCGAAGCGTCTTCCATTCGCTTTCGTCGTTCCCTTCTCAGAGACGGATGCCATTCTCACGATTCCGAAGAAGATGACGGTAAGTGTGGACTTTGAATATTACTCGAATTTTAAGATGAACGTAAGCGTATAAAGAAATGGAATACGAAAGTACTGCCAGATTATTGAGATTACTTTGAAAATTGCAACGGCAACTGTGTATATCGAAGTCTTTGTTGAAGCGTGATAAATTTGCCGCGTGTTATTCAAGATATCGTCGTCCTGAAGAACGGCGAACAAAAATACGCGAATCCTGAGAAATTTGAAATTGACGATTCGAAGGGACGAAATAGATGAAGGCGATGGAGGGAGGGTAGAGAGTCTGAATCGTACCGAGATCCTGGCTGGCGGAAGAAGGATGGGAAGACGGGGAGGAAAGGGGAGAAAGAAGAAGGGCCGCCCGCCTTCGCCGGATAGTGTTTGCTCGCGAGATGGAACGCAAATTAGGTTTGGACGGGGATCGAAGCCTGGCCGTATCGAAATAAAGGCGGCACGTAAAATATACGCCTGCCTCCCTTACCCCCCGTAACCTTTTGGGGACTAGAGGAACGGCTGCGGCCGTCTTCCACCTTCGTTTCCACTCTGGAAGACTTCTCCGTCTTCTCCGCCCCACGAGATCACCCTCTAAGCGCCTTCCCCAAAGGCGCTACTTCGTCTCCTACGCTATCCTCGATATGTACAAGTATTTTGTCAAACCCACTCCCGATATACCTTACCATTTTCACGATCAGCGTAAAATAGAGGTTTGTTTGACGATAGATCGACGTACAGGGCACATATTTATCCTTCGCCGTGGGTGTCTAATGGAAGAGTTATAATCGTCGTGTTTATAGATATTTTTAATCGAGTTCGTTAGGAAATACGGATCGAGGGAGAAAATGTGAATTCGTTAACCCAACGTGAAATTAAGAGAAAGAGGAAATTTAGCGATGTATCTCAATCAAGTCTGCTTTACGAGCAGGCTCGTAGCGCATTGTGCGAAGAATTGCGAGGAGAAATAGTGGGAAGCGGGCGACAGTGCGGAAGATTCCCTCGGACAGGAGGAACGGCAGAAACGTATCCACCTACACGGTTTCCCCCTTATCTTTCTTATTTCCACTCAATCGCATTGGGTACACCTTTGCCATTACGTACCTGAGTATCCAGTTACCGGCATAGCAGTCTGTACGTATGAGACAATTTGTGTCGACCGATGTGGTAGAACGATTCGTCATAGTTTCGTTTCCTTCTGCGCGCTCGTGCTCGAACTCGCATCGCTCGAACCATGGCGAATTTTCAAAAATGTCGCTGCCTTGCCGAAACAATTTTCGTCCATAACAGTCGAATGGGTCTTGAACCGAAAGGCGCGAGTGATCGATGTCGTTGGCATTATAATCTTTTCTTGCAAGATTTATCCGGCGAATATGAAAATGAAATTATGATCCACGCCGGAATTTTCGATAATTTCAGGACAAAGTATTATTCCGATTTGGATTAAATCCAAAGAGATAATGGAAAAAACAAAGAAAAATGCATCTTTTATTATTTATGAGAAAAAAAGAACTCGCGACGATATACGTTACGTGGACACCTCTTCAGTTTTCGGCAGAACACCCGGTACGTGAGAAACGTACATCTTTTGGTGGCGCGGTACATAAGACAGTTATATATATTATATACATATATATATATATATATAGATATATATACACGCTTACCAGGAGGTCGTATCTTCTCGTTAGCCGTGCGATGAAGCTACCCGCTCGGTAGAGTCACGTTTTTAATTTCTACTGGGCTGGCCTTAGTTCATTTTCACACCCCCTTGGTCGCCGCGCGTCCACCGGCCGTCTAATAAGTAAATAATAACTCGTTCTGCCACATAACTTGTATTACAACCGAGTGGCCGGGGCCTCTCTTTCACGGGCGACCGCGTTACACCTTTCGCGCCTGATTAATACGCATTCCTCGGCGACACGTCGAGGAATCGACCGATCCTTATTTGCGATTCTACGCGGACACACAAAATTGGAAATTCACGGCGGTGCGACAAGGAAAAACAGCTTTACGACTTCTCCCCTATTATTGAAGATATATATTAAGCCGGATAGTTTTCTAGCGTACTCCTACTCGTGCCGCGAATAGAGCTGAAATATATCGTCTCGCGCGTTACGTTCTCACGTTCGCTCCATTCTACCCGCTTAGTCTATGAGTTCTTTGTAAATTTACTTATTAATCGGATATTTTCGCTTTCCGAATTCCGTCGATCCGCACGATTTTCCACGGCCCAATTTCTATTTTTCCTCTTTTTATACCTTTCGGCCATTTCCTTAATTTTGAACAAATATAAATCGTCTATTCGCATCCACATCGATCGTCGACTTTCTTGCAAGAAAGCGCGCGTTTCGTAAACCCGTGAAAAGGATCCTCCCACTGCTTAAATCCGGAAGAATCGCTTTTTTGGGCATCCTTTGGGCTATCCTCGCGTTGAGAGGAGGGGACTCGGCATGAAAGGTATTCGGGTAAATTACAGCAATCTTGGGATAAGTACTCTACGTAGCCGGCCAATTACCGATGAAAATCATTAATTGCCAAATAATTGCCATCGAGCCGCTTTCGGCGTCCCTTGCCCGTTCTTATCCGCTCGTCCCTTAGAACCAAAGGTCCCATGCTCGCGCTGGGTTACGCGCAATTTGACAGGTGCTCATTGGCGGCTCATTAAAGACCATTTAATATGCGAGTGAGCGCGATGGATCAAATCGCGTTTCTGCAGGAAACGAGACGTATCCGTTTCTTCCCTTTGGTTTCCTACCTTTCGGTATATCCCGCAGCTTCGATGCTCTCGCTTACACGGCGTTGCGGAAATTCAACATCGCGGCTAAGCACATTCGAAATATACTACGAGAATTGATTCGATGCGTATCCTTGGGGCTAGGCAGTATTAACGCTCTCGACAGATAACCCCTGGCTAGGAACTTCCACGAATCATGAATGTTAATCTGAAAATCGGCCGTAGAGAAGCCCTCGAACGTGTTTTCCTATCGCCGATAACGGCAGCCTGCCCGAATGTACTGGTTAGATAACGGTGACGTGTATGTGTGTGTATATATATATACGGCGAAATGAAACGCAGGAGATCGTGGGTTGGCAAAAGTATCTTCCGGCGTGTATGAATACATAGACGCGTGCCTCCGAGTGGAAAACGGCCATCCGAAAGAGAAGAGGCGGGTGAACCTCCTTAAGATGCATGTGTTTGCCTTTAATACATTTTTCGCCGATGTTGACCGTGGCATATCTCGAAGGCATGCCCGTGTGTGCGCATACCTATGCACGTAGGGGCCAACCACCTACTGGCTGCCGCTAAAATATTCACCTTGTCAAAAGCGGGCCGCAAAATGTTGCCAGCAATTTCCACGGTGCCAAATTCGAAGCGGTGGAAGGAGGAACCGAGGATGAAGAACGAATCCCCTGGAAAAATGTTCTTTGTCTGGCCGGATAAAGAGGAGATTCCAATCTTGTCCCCTTTTAGGGAGATAATCGTATTCGTGCCAGCGATTAAGACATTACGAACGGAGTAGTGAGTAGAGACGATAAAAAATAAGCCATTGCCGTTCCGGTTGCTTCTTCGTATCGTCGAGTTTAATTATAGAACAAAGCGTTTGCAAAGGCATCTTAGCCCTATCAAATCGTACGCCACTGTTAGGAGGAATTGCAATAGCGGACGAACGAGTGCACGTTGGCCCGTTTAATCGGCGCTGCACCGATTATCTTTCTCCATATTCTAACGAGCTTGTCAATATGTAAAAATATACTTTACCTACACTAACGGCATACGATACTCTTATTAAATCGTTAGAACAAACCGCATTAACATAATCATAGTGTGCAAAGGCCTGCAGCGATCTTCGAGATTGCTCTACCAACGTATATCCTGCTCCTGGGCAAAAGCCGATCTATTTTGAAAGTGATTTTGTACGGAATTATCGCTAACTCGAAGCGCTCGTCGGCACTGGATAATCGTAACGTCGTCTCGCGCAATTAACGATCCAAAAGGAGTGACGCGACGCAACGCGAGTGACGTTCGCACGGGCATCGGTGTGACGTCGTGCGACTTGGAAAAACGCATCGTACCGCGCCGTTCGCGCGGGCGGTACAAGTAGCGGAGGGTTCCACGAAGTAACACGAAATTACGCTAACACGCCGGGCGTGTCTTGGCAATTTCCAAAATAGCCTTCCCGACTTCTATCGCAACAATGGCCGGCCTATCTCCGGACCGATTTCGCCCGGCATTACCTTCGTGCGCTCTTCGTCAACGGGCAGAGATGCAAAAGGGTTCGGTACGGAGGCCAGCGGGATCCGCCTCCACCTCGGACGCTATTTTTCGCTAAAATCATTCGCGAAGGATCTCCTTATCTTACTATGCAAAAGAAGAGAGGAGATGAAAGGAGGTAGAAATTGACAATTCCTGCGCTCTCGACCTGGCAGCGCCCTCGGCCACCCCTCTAGCCGTCGGTTTTCACGAAAGACAGGGAGGAGAGGGCGCAAAGTAGTTCGCGGCAAATATCTTTCTCCTCGTGGAGACCGAGAAAGTACGTCGAGAGAGAAAGAGAGAGGGGGGGGGGGAGTGACGGGAGAGAGGGTGGGGTTAGGGGAGAAGCAAGGAAGCCTGCGAGGAATAACGGGAAAGATCCTGGCAAGGCGAAGGCAGGGAGGAGCCGAAGGAGAGCGAGGAGGAGACCGAGAGGCTTTCCTCGCGCACTGTTTGTCCAAGAGGAACCGAAGGAGTAGCGCTCGTGGAGGACGAGGCAGAGTGGAATTGTGGGAGTGAAAGGGTGGACACCCCTCTCACGAGCGTCCACGTAGGTGGTGGCTGTTGCGGAAGGACTAGTAGGTGGGGTAGTGCCGAGGCAGTCCTCTCTTAGAGCATTTCAATATATGGCGAGGGCCTTTGAGCTCGTGGGAGCCGGCTGCTCCGAGGGCGGGAGGGTGCACCCACCTCCGCGAGAGAGCGGGGCTCGGGGGTGGGCCGGGGTGAGAGGCGCTATTGATTCTTCTTTTAATCTCGTCGCGACCCATCCCTCGACCCGCTCTCAGAGGGGCAGAGGGGGAGGGGGAGTCGACGGGAGACGAAAGAAGAAGGACCTTCTAGGCGGGGATGGAGGAGGGTCGGGAGTGCCGGGGGCGGAGGGGCGGGTTGACGGGCCGGCGGTGGCGGCGGTGGCGGCGGTGGCGGCGGTGGCGGCGGCGGCGGGGGGTCAGGAGGGTGGTCTTACTTATTTGAATGTGTCCTCGCGCGAGACAAAAACGACGGCGAATCCCCGAAATCGATGTGGCGTAGCACCGGCGCCCGTTCTCATCGGCACTTGGCAAAATCGTCGAAAGCTCGGCGCTAGGGCCGAAAGCGAGGCGGGCGTGTGCGAGTGCGAGGGCACACGGCCGTGTACGCTGTACACGTATGAAAACTCTCTCGTGCGAGATGATATTTATGTATCTATTGATTGAGTGCCGCCGCCAACTACCGCCCGAGGCGGTATCGTCCCTCGTCAAATCAAGCCCGTCGAGGTACCAGTTTCGCGTATTGGCTTTTATAATCGTTGCTTCGTATCCAACGCGTATCGACTTTTCCACCGCGATTATATGCCCTCCTAGTAGCGCTTATTCCACGCGGCTCTTTTATGATATCAAATTATTATCCGTCGTACGATTAGAACGCTTTCGTATTGGAACGTTGATAATCGAAGGACAAGCCGTATGGAGGAGCGTAAAACATACGGTCGTGGGTATCCGTCACCGGGCCACGAGAAAGATTCCGCCGCTGTTCACGGCGGATCCTTAGAGCGTAGGTACGTCGCACGTGCCAGTCGAGTATTAAAAGTCTATAAGTATGGGCCGCATGCTGGGTATAAAAATTCAGGAAACGCAATAAGCGCAACGAAATAAAGTCGTGCAGTTTCTTCCGTTATCCGTTATACTATCCTCCCCTGCAGAACTTGCCACCCCAGTCTCGCATCTTCCGTATCTCCCTCGGTCGTCCTCCGTCTCTCTTCCTCCGCCTCTTACAACGGGGCAGAAGGGGTGCGGGCCGAATAGGAGCGAGAGGGTAAGAGAGAGAGAGAGAGAGAGAGCGGGCGAAGGGGCAAAAAAAATCGGCTCCGCGGACGCAGCACCCAGGAAGCGAGGACCGAGGAGCGCGGAGCGCGGAGGTGGATCGTGCAGTGGGGGTCGCCCGTGGAAATGACGAGAGGACAGGGGAGTCACCCTATTTTTTGTGTCGGTGCCGAGGCTGGGGTAAGATATTGATTTTTTTTATTTTATAATTAGGGGCTCGCACCCCTTGGCTGCCAGAAAAACACGTCACCGTGCAACCCCCGTCGGAATCCGAAAAAAGGGCCTCCCGTCCGTTATACTCGGCGGTCCACGCGCCTTGCACGCCGATATCGCGCCGTCTAGGCGCACCGGAGAGGGCCGGTCCTGGCCAAAGCTAATTTTTTTCTATCCCGCTTTGCCCCGCGAATTCCCCGTGCGAGATTTTACGAATCTTCCCGCTCCATAGTAGAACAAATAGAAGTCATAAAGACGTGCTCGAAATAAGCAAGACGAGCGTGCTCGCGCTCCTAGTTTCGGTAATGGTTCAAAGTTAACGATACCTCCGGAAAGAAGCCCAGGAATAAAATACCGCCATAAAACGTTGATTTTAATCCGCGTCATGGTTTTTTCAAGGCGTACGTGCGCCGCGCTTTACGAGCGTTCGAGGATTAAAGAAAGAGGGCATCGCTATGAATTTATCAACGTCGCTGCCCAACGTTCCTCCGGCCGGTTAACAATCTCCGTTTAGTTCGCGGGGAATCCAAGCTTTACCCGTTGGCATAACGGAGACGCCGATAATTCGTCCTTGGGGCAAACGTTGAAATATTTGGTCCTTTCGAATCGATAGCGCGGCGCGATATCGCATATACCATCGTCGATTCCGTAGGAACTAATATTACGGCCCGGTTCGTTCTAAATTGAAATCACGTCCCCGTAGGTTCCTCCGGAGACACACGCGCTATCTACCCTACCGCCCTCCCCCGTAACCGTCACTTCCGATTCCTTTCAAAAAATCAAAGCCACCCCCGGCGAACCTCGTGGCGTTTCCCAGAAAGAAGGAGCCCGGCAAAAATCACGGCGCGCGGCGGCTCTGCGCCTCTCTCATTTCTCCATACGAGATACCGGGATTCGTAGAATTTCCACCGTCGGCGCAGCGAGGGCGGCGGCGAAGGGTGGCTGAGGGTGGCTGAGGGTGGCTGAGGGAGGCGGAGGGTGGCGGAGGGTGGCGGAGGGTGGCGTTGGGCGGCGGGCGAGGGACGGAGGGCGAGGGGGTGAGTTAGCTCGCGATGTGGAGGCCGCCGAGGGGTATGGGAGATTGCAGCATCCCGACGAAGTACAAAGAGCCGGTACAGCCGTGCAACGCCCTCCCCCAGCAGCCCCGAACCTCCGCCTAAGTCTTCCTCTCCCCCGCGCTTTTTTTCTCCCCCTTCCGCGGGCCGCACCGCCGCGCTGCCTCGGCCTCGCTCATCCGCCCATTCCCGCTGGAGGTGACAATTCCTCATCTGCCTCCGCTCACACCTCCGGCCGATTCCTTCGCACCCCCAGGTTCGTTTAAACCCACCGATACGCGGGGAGGCGCGCGCGCGGAGGGCCGCGGCGCCCGGCACATCCACACCTACAGGGGCATACGTAACGAGTCGGCTTGTCGCACACAGAGTATAATATGCAAAGACCCGCCCCCGGGTTGCCATGGAGACCCGGGGAGTTGGCGCGAGAGGTGCCCGGCACGGGAAGGAGGTCGGTGGAGGGCCAAGGAGAGGAGGTTCGAGGAAACCTTAGGGTTGCCGCGGGGGAGGAGGTGGCCGGGGGAGGGAGGCAGACACTCTTGGAAATTTGTATAACTACCCCCAGGGGCGGCGAGAAGAGCTGGAGGGAGAGGAGGTGGGTGACTCTCCACGGGAGGCGGGGGCACACACATCGATCCGGGGAACCATCCCGCGCCCAGGGCTCCTTCGTCATCTCGCAGAGCTACTGCCACCCGCCCTCCCCTACCCTCCCCATCTCCTCTCTCCCCCCCCCTCACCCTGCACCCCCCGCACCCTCGCCGGGGGACTCTTACGTGCCTGCAATGCCTTTCCGACAAATGTTTATGCCCGTATTCGAATCGGCCTCCCTCGTCAAATTTGATGCGCCGACCGAGGCAGGATCGTCGACCGATGGAAGCTGAACCACCATCGACGTCCCCCTTATTAAGGCTACGCCGCCGAGGATTCCGGGGGGAAATACGGTCATTCGCGTTCGCCGGCTCGATCGATGGGAATGGACCGGTAACCTCGATCGGACCGGGACTCGATCTTTTCAATCGCGCGTAAATCGCGGACTTGGCACGGGGGAGGATTCTAAAGGTCGGACGCGACGCGTCAAATTAGTCTCGAGACGCCTCCGTTTCGTAACGCTTTTATCTACGACGTATCGCGCCAAAGATTGATATCGTGGACGAGTAATTAGAATGCGCCTACGACCATCGGCGCTGCACAATGCTCCGAGAGGGCGGTAATCGAGTGGAACCATCGACAACCGGGAAGTCCGACACTGGAGAGCCGGGACGTCGGGCAAAGGAGGAATCCGTGCTCCGACCTTTCATAATCCGAGCACAGACCGGGCAGATCCGCTCGGTATCCCCGATGGAGAGTCGCTCACGGCGAATCCTGACCGCGGATATACACGAGGGCGATTCTAATCGAATTAACCGAACTTTCACCCGGCACCGCGGTCGCCTAACGACCGCTCCGCGGCAATTACGACGGCCCCGTCTTTCCAACTCCGTATCCCTTTGCCGAGCGGCGTTTTCCACCGACGTGCGTTTGCCGACCTCTTTCCTTCCCTTCCTCTCTCGCGCGAACCAGCTGAGCCGCTGCCACGTTGACCGCGTCGATGACGCTTTGGACTTGCACGCGAATGCACCGGCTTCGAGTTCCGTCCGTCGCTTTTCACCGATCTTCTCTACAACGCGATAATAATCGCCCTCGGCGGTCGATGTCGAATGTCGAATAAGCTCTCTCCCTCTCTCTCGCTCTCATTTCCTTCCAGATCGGACATACTCTTTCCGTGTACGTTACATGCCTCGCGATATCTCTAGGCATGGCTATGGATATCGTCGATACGTCTTACGAACACAGATTTCGTCATCGATTTATTATCGCAATTTATAAACGTACAAGTTTTAATAGGTGACGGTATATCGAACGAATAATATTGCCAAAATGGTTCATTCCAGATATCCGCGAGCTATTGGTCGGCTAACGGTACGCACGATGACGCTAACGAACGTTGATGTATATGTCGTAGGTCGAAGCTGGCAAGGAGCGTCCAAGCTACCGAAGAGAATCGGTATTTTGAGCCACTCCGTAATAAGTTTTCGTTCGTGGAGCAGCGAGAGAGAGAGGGGGGGGGGGGGAGAAGGGGGGAGTAGGACGATGGCAAGAAGGGAAGGATGCCTCGCCACGCGGCGACGTGCCGGTGAATTCCACGGGACGTGGACGAGCGCGGTCATAATGATCATAACGATAATTATGTAGGTAAATGCGGGTACCGGGTGAGAGGGGGGCAGGGTGGAGGAAGGCAGACGGAATGGTTCCTCGCCGATTCCACCGCCGGCCAGCTGCCTCATTCGATCCTCCGCTAATTATCGTCGTAAGCACCGAGTTAATTGCTACACTCGCGCTGCCTCTCGGCCGACGGTCTTCCAGGTTCGATCGGTCCCGCTTTTTCATCCCCCGTCCCACTCCTATCCTCGTGGAAGGCTCTCCTCTGCCACCTCCTCCTCGCGTTTCTACCTCTCCGATTCGCCGTGGACCTCTCACCGGGCAGAAGTATAACGTGGGACCCCGCGCATCTTACCGTTGCGACGTAGATCACTTTTAGCATCGGGAACCCGCTTGCGCCAAAGAGAAACGCTTTCTTCATGGGAAGCAATCTTCTTCGTTTGTCTTAACGAGCCAAAGTTTCCTTGGAAGTGCTGGCCGCGAACGGAGCGTACCCCGCTACACCGATTTCCGTGGAATCTTTGGCTTAATAACGTATACCCGCGGACGATCGTGGACCGGCCTCTCTCTCGACACGCGTACGCGGATGATATTTTTTGAGCGTAACCTCGTCGTGGAAATGAGCGGGCTCCGAGTCGACGCGTTGTATTCGATAAAATTAATTAATCGGATTAAATTTATTTTCCACGCGTCACGTATGGTAACAAGAGTGCGGCCCCGAAGGTCCATTCAGGAATTCGAAGCCCGGGAACGTGATGCGGCAACTTCGTGATCGAAATCGCCGAGTTGCGAACCGGAGTCGGTCACTCGCGTTACTTCTCATGCCCGTGGAGCGAGCGAAACGCAGTCGGCGAGAACGATCGGACACCGAAAGAAATCCAAAGGGACGAAAAAACGTGGATGTAATTAATAACTTCGTTAAATCTTGTCCTTTACTTTTTCGTTAAATTACGCATCCACGTCCTCCTTGCTCGAGCCTCGTTCGAGTAACCTTCGAATCCCTCGATCGACGTTTCGAACTTTGAAGGGATGACGCGGCAACTCTCTTCGATATCCATCTTTGGTTCGCGAGACGAAAAATATCGAGCGTCGTAAGATGGCCGGTCGCAAAGCTGGCGCAGGAGAAATATCACGAGGACGATACGGTAGCAAATGGTAGGCATAGATCGCGCACCGATCCAGGAGGTTCGAGGATGAACGTAATCTCACAAGGGCAAGGAAGGCACTTTGCGGAGACTCTCTCGAGGAAGGATCTCGGTCGGAGGGGGCGAGAAGAGCGCAGAAGAGCGCGGAGGCTCGCCTCCGGTATTCCAGAGCGACGTTTACCAGTTGGCGCGCGGGCTTAGCTAAATATAACGGTCCCAATAATGCCGAGGAGTCCGATGCGCATCGAAAAAGGCAGGGACCTCCGAGGAATGACGCGGCACCTTCGTGATCCTTAATACCAGCTCGCAGGGGCGCGAATTCAAATGAGCCGAAACGACCACGGTACGGTTACCGCGCAAAAATGCACGGTACGAGGAAGATTACAATGTTAGTGCACGGTAGAAGGTAGAAGTACGGAATTGAAGGACAGAAGGAGCGGGACAGGTACCGGGAAGGAGAGAGGGCCGGAGCGAGACGGAGAGAGGAGAGATAGGCTTAGTAGGTGGTGTGTGCGTGGCGTGGCGTGGCGTGGCGTGGCGTGGCGTGGCGTGGGTGGAGACTGCCCCACGAAGCCCTACGGGCAGAATTATCATACCCACACACCGGCACGGGGTCCGATCTAATCACACTCCCATATACATAAAATAACCGCTCTACGGGGCCCTATGGGGCACACTGTTCACGGTCCAGGGGGAAGGAACGAGGAGGAGGGAGATGGGTGGAGGGAGAGCGAGAGAGGTGGATTGTTTTCAGCTGGGACTCGAGTATAAATTGGCCAATTATTCGGAAATAAGGTAATTATATAAGAAGGGAGTGATCTCCGATCGCGCGGACTCGGGGAGAAGGAGACGAAGGGCGAGGCGCGGGGAAAGGATAGGAGGAATCGAAGAGAGAAATCAAAGGCGATTATCTGCCTATGAGGTAGGAATCGTCGGCTGGCGTTGGTCGGTTCGCCTAAGAATTGCTCGCCGTGGGCCCCGTCGTTGCTGGCGGTGCAAAAGGGCTCCTTCCGAGCCGGCAGATGTTTTTTCTAAATGGAGACGAATTAGTCGATAAATAAGGATCGATCACGGCCGCGACGTGCCGGTGCAGAGCCAGCGACGAGCCTCTCGACGGTGCCTTCCACCCCCAAAAATGTGGCTAAACGAGCGGGTATTACTGCGCTTACAGGTGCGGACCGCTTCCTCCTCCCCCCCCCCCTCTCTCTCTCTCTCTATCTATCTCTCCATCTATCTCTCCATCTCTATCTCTCCTCTCGGCCCCTTTCCGTTCGAGCGAGAAGGACGCGCACCGCTCGCCAGGACGAGGAGGCCGGTCCGTCGAAGAGCGCGGGGCGACGCGGACGCGGTTACGGGAGCGAGCACTCGGCGTAAACCGACTCCGAGAGTATCCGCGTATTTAGCGCGGAGCTTTTTCCTCGGCGCGCTAGAGGCGGACGTTGCACGATGGAAGGAGTATCCTTGGTATCGAGTTCCATCCGTATAGCACGATAGCCCGTCGATCTCCCCAGAGGGATACAAAGACGGCCGTTTAAACGCCCTCACTTAAATACGATAAAAAGCACCGAATACCGAGAAAATAAGCGATAGACTCGTCGACGCATTATCCCAATTACACGTACGAGCGCTAATCGTCGACGTGAGTCCGTAGGGGCGCCTCTACCGGGACATTAACATTCCGAAAAACCGGTGATTCTCGCCGACGGTACTATCGACTCCGAGAAGCCTCTATAACTACGAGATACTTTCCGTCCCTCTCTGTATATACGAGCGCTAGTTGCCGGCATAAGAGCTGCTCAGCTGGCTATTAAGGGCTGCGTGGTGGCCCGAGGCCGGAATTAGCATACCCTCGAACCGAACTCCACCTCCGCACCGATATCTCGGCTGCACGAGGAGGAATATAACTTAAGTTCAAGCGGATATTATGCCACCATTCTTCCCTCCCCCCGTAATCCGCCGCCCCCCACCGCAGCCCCGGCCCTAGCCTCGGCCATATAAGTGGGTGCATCGACTGGACCGTAAGAGGCGATAGGGGGGGGGGAGGAGGCCGCACCGAGGGGGAAGGTGGATGCACGTCCAACCGTGGAGGAAGGTGGACGGTGATCGCCTTCGTTATCGCTGCCGATCTTTTTTAATTGTAATTATATGCGGCCTGGTACGCGATAAGGATCGAGGGATAGGAATAAGACCCAATGGGTCCCGGTCCCGGTCCCGGTCCCACCCAAGCGCGTGCCGTTGACGCCCAGGAACCGGCAGGGTCAGACCCGACTCGCACCATCGGCGCTCTTCGCGTCCCAGAAGGCCGCCGGCCCTGTCGGACGCGAAAACGCTTTTTCTGCGGACGCGAAGAGTCCTGCGGACCCTTGCCTCCGCTCCGCGAGGAGGAACCTCGAGGAATCTTAGTGCGGAGTCCGGACGTACGCTCCTACCGCGCTCCTACCGTCCTCTCCTTCTCTTTCTGGAAATTGCGCCTCTCGCCGAAACGGTTTTCTCTCGCTCGATGATTCCTCGTAGAGCCGAACTTAATGAATAGGCGATCTCTTGGTCTCTCGCCCGAAGCGATACATTCTCGGTGGTACAGAATTTCGGGGATATCAAATTATAGTCGTTCAACGCGCTCTCGTGTCGCCTCTTATTCATTTTCGTGATCTTTATCCCGCTACATAGTTTGGATTCATATTTCCAGTATAATCTGAAGCTACTCGGCGCGTTCCTATGATTAACCAATGTGGAAGGGCCGAATTCGTACGCATACGTATTCTTAGTATCCATAAACGTTTTTAACCGATGGTTTTCGGTCCGCGATTAGAACACGTCCAGCGTGCGAAATCCGAGCTGCTCGAGTAAGAGTAGCGTTTCCGAGGCGAGGGCCGCGAAGGGATAATCGGGCGGGCGAGGTGAGATTCTCTTTAAGCGGCGCATTTAGAGCGTGCTTCGCGCTGCGGAAATTCCTCTCGCCGCGTCTTTTCCGCGAGGTAGGAAACCGGATACGATTAATCCGAGCCCAGCGGGCCCTGATGATATTATGGCTGATAATTGGTCGTTCGGGCATCTCGTGGGTACGAGATGGGAGAGGAAGGAGAGGGAGATGCCGGGCTGGAGGGTGGAGGGGAGACGAGCAGCGAGATAACGCGGCGCAACTCGGCTCGGGCAACCCATAACTAAGGTGCGCCTTATTTAAGGCATTATAAGGGCCCTAATTAATACAATGTGGAGGTAGGCGAAATTTTTTTACGAGGCCGCGGGGTTTTATCGCCAATTAAGCGGTGCGCCGGGAGGAGGCCGAGGGAGGGGCGAGGGGCGAGCGGGAGCGGGCGGGAGGAGGGAGAAGGAGAGGGGAGAAGGAGAGGAAGCCAAATAAAGAGTAAGCGGAGGACGGAAGAGCGTGGCACCCGGGAATATCTCGGCGGACACCTTGGACGTCCAAAAAGTGTTTCCAGCATCTCGACCGTGGTACCCCTGCTCGCTGCTCTTTCGAGCGTGTCGGTCTTTCCTTCGTCTCGTCCGCCTTTGCCTTCCCCCCCCCCCCTCCCTTTCCCTCCGTACGGTGCCCATATGTTCGAGTAATTGTGGAGGTGACAGAAAAACCGCAATACATTACTGTCTGCCCATAGCGGACCGCTGGAAGAAGAGGAGAGGAAAAAAAAGGGGAAAAAGGAGAAGGATAGAGGGAAAGAAACGCGGCGCGTCACGGACGTCGCGAGGGAGACCTGGATTTCTCGCGGATGAAAATCGGTGGAACACGACGATGGTTCGATCTGGACGGTGCTCGAGTTTTCTCGTGGCTTCGTAAAAATTTCGAAAACTTTCCCCAGTGGCGTGCATCGAAGGAGCGAGGCTCGATTCCGAGCCACGACGTGGAAGCGCGAAATATCCGCCGGAGCCCAATCCACTTTCCGTTGCATTTTGCCGGCGCGCCGTACACCGGTTCTAATCGAAGGCTCGCCAATTCCATCGCGGAATTGATTTCCTTCTCATCGGAATATAATGTTCCCTCGACGATCACGGCCGCAACGAATAATGACGAGGTTATGCCGTAACACCTCCAAGGTATCGCCCTCCGTATACCAAAGCGCTTTATACGTACGCTTACGATTCGCATTGCACGGAATTGTGCGGCAGCGTGCAGCGGTTAATTCTCGATAAAAATACCTACGCACTTGGAAGGCGTGCGTGGCAACGAGCGTCTGGCGTTTTCGTCGATCGACCACGCGTAAATATATCTTTCCCGGCAAACCGAACAGACCCCTGGACGATTTCAACGAGGCTCGTGGCGAGCTCGGTACGCGAGCAACGGCGTTACCATCGATAATTTACCCTCCCACCGTCCTCGATAAATCGCTTTAAGTTCTAATCGCGATGTACCACGGTAATAGGGAGATAGCCGGTAAACAGTGAAATTCCAATGGATCAGAGGTATTCCGGATAGTACCGTAACCAAGAACCAAAGTCATCGCCCGACAGGAGAGAGAGAGAGAGAGAGAGAGAGAGAGAGAGTTTTGACGATTAAAACGTAACGCTACATCGACGTCCCCCCGGCACGACGATTCCGATGGACGTACCAAGGAAAACGCGTACGACGGTCAAACTCGCGATTAATTCGAGTGCGCGCGGCGGACAAGGGCGATCGTGTTCGACCGTGACTTATTCGAGGCCACGGTAATCCCGCAAATCCTGGCAGGAATTAAAATTACGTCCCGTAACGACGAGCGTATTTTCAGTGGCTGTAAAGCCCGTCGAGGGCTCCTTAACCGCATATTTCCCAGAGCGGCCCGGCTAATTTCCGAAGGGCCGCCACGGCCGGCGGAGTGCATAAATAACCGGGCAATCGTGGGTGACGAGTTTTCGCGTCGCGGCCAAGGAGGGTAAATCTCCGCGCGCTGGGAGCGACGCCTGGTAATGCGGGCCTGCTGGGAGGGAGCCGCGGTCGGGGGCCGGGGGGCCAGGGACCAGGGTCCGAGGCATGGGGCGTGGGGGCGTGGGGGCGTGGGGCGGGCGGCCGAGGGACCAGGACCCCGCACATCGCCGTTACGGTCCTGCATTGGCAGGCCTTTGAAATACACTCGGCTGAATTATGAACCGTAAAAACACGAAGTATAGCACCCAGGACGAAACTCACGAGGCTTTAACCCGCCGGTTACCGGAGGTAACCGTATTCACCCTCGCGGAGGGTTATTACCGTGCGTGACTCGGTGTGGTCTGCGGTCCAAACACCTCGGCAGGATGGTCGGGCAACGCGCGCCGAGGAAAAAAGAGTGGAATAGGATGCGGAGGGACGCGGAGGAACGGATGGACCTGGAACCTCCTACGAGCGCGGATTCGAGTAGCGAGCGCGCCTCGTTAACGACTCCTCTTCCTTCGAAAATCGGTCGGCTACGCTCCTTGGGCGAATAACTTTGCGCGGCGCGTCTCGCGGACGAACGGCGATCCGTCGTCGAGGTACACGCCTCGCGCGTCTTTCGGGCAAATTTACGATACGATAACTCTTTGTACCCTGCGAGTACCCTAGGAGGGACGTGGCAAGGCCGAAGGATTTCGGTTTGCGCCAAACCGACCTCGTACTCGCGGAAAACGCTTCGCGGACGACGCCTGCCTTTGCGCGACAAAGGCGCTCGTTAAACTGCTCGAACGCTTAATCGTCCTTATCGATCTTCCCGCGCCTCGGCGTTACGCTCGGGGTGGGATGAGCCGGTATCGAGGATCGCCCGATCGCTCACCGATCCTACTGGTAATCGCGTTGGTAAACAGCGCGCGTAATTACGGGGCGCTTCTTCGATCGCGGCGGACGTTTATTAGGAATGGCGGGGCGCGAGTTTCGGTGATCTTGCCAGCCGAATACAATGAAAACAGGAATGACCGGCTGGTATGGAGAAAAAACGAGGAGCACCGAAGGTTAAGTAGCAATCGGAACGACCTTACGCGTCGCGTTCGAGGAAGGTTAGAACCAGAAAGGGCGTCGACTCTTCAAGGATCGGAACGCGAACCGTGTCAAGTATCCTTCGATGGAGGTGTGGTGACCGAAGGAAGGGAAAGGCACCGACGCGGAGATGAAGAAGAAGAAAAGGAGATGGACATTAGCGTAATGACGTTCGGAGTGAGCCGTAATGACACCAGGGTCATCGGGCGATACTGCAGCGGATCATACGCCGAGGTCGTGATGGCGAGGTCGTTCCCTCCACCTGAACTACCTCCAACGCCACCATCACCACCTCTCTTCCTCCTCCTCCTCCTCCTCCTCCTCCTCCTCCTCCTCCTCCTTCTCCTGCTCTCCCGAGTTCGTCGCTTCCTCCACCTTCTCTTACTTCTACCCGACTCCTCGAGCTCCTCTTTTCCTCCTCGTATTCGTAAATGCGCCCGCGGAATGAGCCGGCTCGGCCCGAGTTGCCCGCCAATAATAATTCTTACCGGATTCAATTTGAATAATGCCGCGTGCGGTTTCCATCGGCATGCCCGAGCACGCCTTATTATCTCACGTACCAACTCGCCTACTCGATATCCATCGATGGTATATCCCCCTCCAACCCGGCCACCATTATATTTTTCCCCTCCTGCCTTTCGAACGAGGATCTCCTTTTATCCGCTGCACGCTTCTTTCTTATATCTTCTCTTACTTCGATCCGGGCCCGATGCTTACGACTCTAGGATTTATCTTTCCTTTATCCCTTCATTTTTGTTTCGCCCCCCGTGCCGCTGGATTTTTGCAGGACCGCGGCCGATTTTACAAGCCGACGTTTTATATCGTACGAATAACGAAAGGAAAACCGATCGTGCTAAAGGGATCCGAGAGAGGGAGGAAGGGAGGGAGAGAGAGAGGATGGCGGTTGTGCAGAGCGCGCGAGGCAAGGGCCGAGGATAAATCAGAAATTCACCGTGTTGGGCCTTTCCATGGTCATTGTTCGTGTGGCCGCGAGATAGGTACTACGTCGGTAGATATAGCATTTTGTCACGATTCGTTATGCCTTTCAGCCTCTCCTTTTGGTAATTGCTCGACACTTTCCGAGGCGACTCGCCGGTATCCCTTACCGGACTCCTTCCTTGTTTTAGGAAGGTTACTCGCTCGCCGAGCCTCGGCTCTGCCCTCCTTTCGACCCTTCTTCCACCCCTCCCCACCGCTTCCTCCTCGAGAGCCTCTCTGCGCGAGATTCGCGCTCGACCGTCATTATTCCGCAATAGTGGTACAGGTACAAGAATTCCCAAGGCGCTTGTCTTTCTTCCTCATATGTACCATATCCAGGAAGGTATGCGCATCGTCATGCTCCGATGAGGGGTCTCCTCCGTCTTCTTCGTCCTCTTCTTCGACCGTTTCTTCTGTCTCGTACAGGGCGCGCAAAGTGCCAGCCGGCTGGCGACAGAATCCGTTTTACGGCGTAAAAAGCCCCCGTGTAGCCCGACACGTACCAAAGACGGTATAAGGATTATCGCGCATGTCCTTGCATCGATAAAATGGAACGAAGCGCGGCTTCGAGAATCGCGCTAAATACGAGCGATGGCGAATCGAGAAACCGTCTCCAAAAACTGATTTGCTCCCGAAGCATCGTGAAAACGTCGAGTACTCGATATCCTCGATGAGAATCACCATTATTTTCCATGCAGGGGATTACGGTGCAATTCCAGGGCTCTCCGCGACCGCGTCAACGGTTTCTTCGGACGTCGTCCTTCGTTCGGTATAACGTCCTTTCAACCCTCCTTAAAAACTCTTAAACAGTAACGGTTACGGGGTAAGAGGAAGCCCTCCGGCCTCATCAACTTCGACACTTCCGCGTGAGAGAAAGGACGGTACGTGACTGCCATTGGAAGAAGGGCGAGTCTCGCGGGAGCTTCCAACTTTTATTCCGCAAGGTAACGTAAGCGGAAATATCCTTCTAAACGACCGGTTAATCGTTCCGCGCCGAAAGGATTTACAAGCTCGCGATATAACATTCGGTAGGCCGTTCGTTTGTACGATTTTTCATTCCGAGGTACGTAAGAGCAAACTCGATGTCCGCAATATTTCGATCGAACCAGTTTCATCGTTTCACGAGGCATGCGGCGACAAACGGAGAATTTGATGCACGCCAATCGCGCGATTATCGATTACCTGTCGTAGGAATCGAACGGGGGGGATTGCGGTTTGAAAGAAAAACCATTGTAGCGTATGTGTCCCGCAGGGGTGCTTTTTATCAAAACCATTATAAAGGTTTTCGGAAAGTTTTCCGAGGGCCACCCCAGTAACATTCTCCATCGACGAAGCACATTAAATATAGGGCCTCGCCGGCACGGCCATTGTTGCCAACCTCGTGAACGAACGACAACCTCCGAACGCCTTATTCTCGATAATGGGCCAGAATCCTATAAATTTCAATATCGGTATCGCGCTCGTGCTCCAGCCGCCTATTAACTCTTTGAACAAAACGCTTTCGCGAATGATCGACGCAAAGACCGGTATAGGTCCTCGTTGGGAAATCGGGGCCACCTACGCGTAAATTCGCGTCTAGCCGGTCACGTACTTCGGGATCTCGCGATTGAATACGAGGCGAAACTCGGCCCTGAAACTCGCCGAAAGGAAAAAGACAAAACGACCCGACGTCACTCGAGGGTAGGGCTCCACCGCGAGGTAAATCGAGAAGCTGCGCCGCTGGAAGTTAGTCCCGGGTGCGGACGGCCGGAGGACTCATGATTCAGTTAGGAGTTTGAGGTTTGAGGTCTGGCCGTCATTATGTCGCCTGCCGCCGTAGCTGGCGGTCCGTCCGACGAAGAAGAGGCGAGCGAGGTGGCGGCGGCGGGAAGGAGCGAGGGCCGGCGAGGAGGCGGGAGGCAGCTCGAGCAGGAGGAGGAGGATGAGGATGAGGAGGAGGAGGAGGAGGAGGAGGAGGAGGAGGAGGAGGAGGAGGAGGAGGAGGAGGTGGCGGCGGCGGATCGAGAAAGTGGAGAAACGAAGGACGGAGAGGACTAGAGAGGAGGGAGGAGGACAAAAACGAGGCATTAGCGCTGGCCGTGCTACCGTGTGTTCCACGGTCTGTCCGACCGCCCGCTGATGCCCATTTCTACTTACCAAATTAGCATTATTACCCGGCGCGGAGTGCAAAAATGCAATCAATGTGTATATCCGCCGGTATGTATGTATAATCCAAAAAGAAAGGTGCCGACCCCCGTCGGACGTCGATGCACCCGCCGCGAACCAGTGTTAACGACCCTGATTTCTGCCTTCGCCAATACGCACGAGTCCTTCCGACGCACGTCGGTTAGCACCGCGATGCTTTATACGCCTCACGATTCCTCCAGCTCGCTTTTTTCCCCGCGCCACGATGCACCGACAAAGAATACCTCGCCGACCTTTGTTATGCCCATGGTGACATCGGCCCGACGAGGCCCGGTCGATGGGTTTGACGCGAAAGACCCCAACCGATCGATCTTTCGCCTCGATGCGGTTATCGTCTTACGCGCGATATTCACTACCGTCCGCTTTTGCGCTTACCTCGAAAGCGAGAAAGGCTACTCGAGGAATATACTCGTGCGATCGAACGGTCCCCGCGGCGGGCGAGAGTGCGCGCCTGAAAAAAGAATAGCGGAAAGAGGGGAGTAGGGGTAAAAGACGGTCCTGGATAGACTCGCGGTGCGCGCAGGCGATCGCTTTGGTGGGCCAGGCGCGTATATGTATGACAGGAGCAGCGAAGGGCCGACTTTGGGAGCCTCGGGGCATGTAAGACGTATAGGCTCCCTGTCTTACGCATCCTGCCGCACACGGGGCATACATCACTCCACGTGTGAACCCTCACCGTCGCCACCACCACCGCTGCACCCGCCATCCTCATCGCCATTGCCATCGCCATCACCATCACCGTCGTAGCCACTACCACCACCGACCTCGCCTTTTAGATGCCTCTGCTCCGCCATCATTTTACGGGGCGCCCACGGGTGTGTTGGTAATTATTATTACGAGGGATAAGAAGAACGAGTCGGAAAGAGAAACAGCGGGGATCGGTGCGTGGATCTCCTTTCGGTGTTCCCCTGTAATCAGACAGCCAGACCTGGCTAGGTAGGAGGAGCGAGACGAAACGGAGAGAAAGAGAAACCGGGAGACGTATTAGTGTCGTTTCTGATTCGAGGTGGCACATAGGTATACTTCATTGTTTCGAGGAAATCCAACTCTCGGAGTGGCTTTCGACCGGCTTGCGGCGACCATTGACGGTTCAAACTTTCGCATTGGCCGTAAGTACGTACGCCTTATACGAATACATCCGTATTTCTTTCCATCGGCCGTACCCCAATGCGCGTAAGCATCCAGGATGATGACGGCCGGCAAATGGAATTAAGTCGGAATCCACCTCGTGGAAGCCGCGTAAAAACGATGCGCGATGGTGAAAAACATACGTTGAATAGCCCGTATCGACGTCAAATTGTCCTTACGACGATCGTCGTTACTCGCGTGTAATTAAAATAGTTCTGGGGATCCGCGAAGGATTTGACTCGTTTTTCCATTTACGTAATGTCCTTCGATAGGAGCGCGCCGTGCGCATGCAAATATGCGTTTCAACCGTGTAATTATAGGTACGCTGATTTACCGGCGCGTACGGTCGCACTGCCGCGAGTTTCGTCCATGAGGGTTTGCACCTCTGCCAGAGCTAATTAATGTTTTCCACGCCCGTACCGGCAATTGTGCGTTCCTCAAAAAAAAAAGAAAAAAAAAGAGAGAGAGAGGGAAAAAAATTTGCGCTGATTATCATAAACAGTGGGTTTCGGCAAAATCCGCATTAATCGGTGGCGGTGTAGAAAATGTTGCGCGGTTGGTTTTTACGCGCCTTCTGTCTCCGAAACGATAAATTTTCCAAGGCAAGAGAAAGAGCTCGGATGGCCGAGGGGCACGTTTTGCGTTGCTTTGTCCTTTTGACTGCTCTCGGCCGCCAGCACCTCCCGCTTCTCTCCTCTCGCCTCTCACCCTCCTCCTCCATCGCTCGCGCTCTCCTCCTTGGCTCGGCTTCTCCTCTCCCTGCAAATTTACAATACCCTCACTTGTAATAAGCGGTTGCGCGCTTCGGCCGCGATTATGAGCTCACTTCAGGTACCGAGGGGACTTATCGAGTTAAGGCCCTTGCCGGGCATCGCGGTATCTCCACTGTCGCGGAATGGCGCTCGTTACGGAAAAGGGACTTTGACTTGCTAATATGATTTACAGCTCACACGCGGCCCGAATTCTATTACACGCATCGAATAACGGCGGTTTTACGATGCGATCCCAATCGGCCATCCACCGACACGTGATTCTCGATTGCACCTACTGGTGCGGATCTATCGCCTTTGTTTACCGGTTTAATTTCCGGCACCGGCTGTTAATATTTCTCTCGGTCTACGAGTTACCGCGTCGTATACGACTCGAAGCACGTTGACATTAGCCTCGATCGAATGATTTACGAGATTCTTGGACCGAGCTGAGAGGGCATTTTGGATTTTGACGGTGCGAATATTAATTCGTATTGCCTTCCATTGTACGCTCTTTGATATCGAGAAATATACCGGCCGTTAAAGTACTTTTGCTTGTACAAATCTTAACGACGAATAGGAGCACGCTTAGCGTACGTTTCGATTTTCGCGATTCTGGAGAATTGTCGAATTAAATTTCCTACCGTAAAACGCAAGTCACTGTATTTCCCTTCTAGTGCAGCCGTGCTTTCGTCGTATGCACGATATCGCACGATACGCCTTAATAATGCGGAAATGTCAGCCGTTACCTACATCTCGCCGAATGTTACCGTAGAAAAAAATGCCTACGGAAGAGGGTGTAACGTTGAAATAATATTTCTCCCTCGACATCGTGGCGGAAGGTGAAAAGGGGCATGGAAAAGCCAGCAGAAGGTAGAGCAGTGTCAGAGGCGGTGAAAAATTCACCAATTAAAAAAATCTCATTTCTCCTGGTAACGAGGGGTAGTGCGCAATTAATGTCAGACGCGAAAATGATTTATGGGGTGAAGAGGGGAAGATATAGGCCGTAGGCGAGAGCTGGCTTATCATAAATTAATGAATTATCAGCGCGGCCTACGATGCGGGCGGTGGAGAAAGTAAATCGCATGCGCCGCGTCAATATGCTATTTACAATATTCATCGTGCCGGTAGTCGAGACATTTTCCCTACGACGCGATTCTTCTCAAATTTTTATATACTTTAGAAGCTTCTTTCAAGGCAAATCGTCCTGCAACGACGTGGAGAGTAAATGGCCGACCTTACTCTCGTTGAAGCTTGACTATTTAATGCACGTATTTTCTATAATTTTGGCAAACATTTCACTACCGATCAGCATATTTTATATAGTCGGATAATAGAAATAATGATATTTAACACGGATATGGAGTTTTAGAGACGATAAAAAAAGCGAGTAAATTGCGTCACGGTAACGGTATATCGGTAGCTACAAATATTGCATTGGCAAATATTTCTGCGACCACAAATCTTTCTATCGCTAATAGGGTCACGCTCATAGTTATACACACGTTGATTTACAATCGACGGAACGTGTTTACTTTTAGATGTGAAATATTTTGTATCTGGAATAAGCGAGGTTATCACTCCTGTAATTTTTTATACGCTCCTTTAACAGTGCGCCTGAATTGGTTCCCTACGATATCGATTTTTAACGTATCCTCGAGGGAGGTAGACAATCGAGAGCATATTAACCTCCGATAGTAATCTGTTTAATATACAGCATCCCCTTTCGTAGGATAGATACATTATTTATTTTTGGATTTAGAAGACATCGAAAGCAGTAAGTTTGATCGTTTGCATTACTTCATATCGATTGTAGCGCTGATATCTTATTCTATTCCGCACCAATAATGTCGCACGTGACAGGGATATGGTAAGAGGTTGACGTCGCTCCCGGACCCTAGGACAAAATAATGCATCGTACGTTCGGTCTACTTTATACGGTGGTCCGTAGCATCCGCAATTTATTAACGGGTATCAGAAGCCGATGATCATGATCAATTTCTACCTTATCGGCCGTGGTAGCAACGACAACGCGGGCGGGAAGGGGCGAGGTTCGAGGTTCGAGCTTCGTCCGTCGAGCGGCGCGACGATAGCCAACATGGCCACGTGCTAGGCGTGTTTACGCGAGGTGTTTCTTCCGTGTCCTTCCCCACGTATTTCTGACGTGTTTGCCGCGCGATTGCGTTGCCGCACGACAACATGCTATCCGAGAATCGTAACTGACAGTGGTTAACGCGCTCTCCGGGAGTATGGCAGGTTCGGAGGTGCCACTGGCGAGGTGCACCTGCGAGGGCAAGAGCCTGGGTACCTGTTCCACTGTCAGCCAAGATGCGTCAGCGAGCCGTGCGCTCGGATATTACAGGCCCCATGGGAGCCTCGCCAGGGTGCTCTACGACAAGCAGAAGGCCGACGAACGGCTCGAGGCGTACGACAAAACCCAGGTGAGCGCAACGTGGATAAGCTGCTATCCTTATCCGTACCTTTATCTCGTGGCCTAAGAGCGCGGGCTCCGTTCGCCGTACCACCGCCCGAGGGCATGTCGGCTACAGGGATGTATCAGTAAAGGGCGCCACTCGCGAATATCGCACTCTTGCAAAGTTTTGCCTTTAGTTCGAGCATAACGCTTAGGATAGCGAAAGAAGGTATATTTTTCTGTTCAATGTAAAAATCGTATCGAATTTTTCCAAGTATTTCATTGGAGGCGATTCGCTTAATTCACGACATGGCCCATGGGGAATGTATTTACGGCCATGCTAGACCGTGATTACGCTACATTGTAGTACTTATATTGCCCGAGGTGTGAGATTACGCACGCTTCAAATATGTAATTGGGATGGTAGTGAGTACGTAGTTGGTTTGTGCGCGGCACAAAAAGAATCTCCCGTGCTCCTCGAAGGACGAAATCACCGTTTAAAGGATGGATTAAACAGAAATCGAGCGATGCTCAAATCTCGACGATAATCGTCGATGCGCAGTTTTGCCTTTCCACGAATGCCTCTCATCGTGGTTCATGCCGGGTTCGAATGAAACTTTCCCAGGAATAAAAATCGCCAAATCGGGTCCCTCGAAGTTCAGAGTCACACGGGCCACCAAGGGTAATTGGGTGGATGGGGGAGAAAGCGGTCAGGGGAAAGAGGAGGTAGTAATAATTAGTACAATTACCGCACAAGGCCAACCACCGACAACTCCCCTCCCCCTCTCCTCCCCTCTTCCTCTCGTTCCACCGCCGACGATGCTACTCAAGAGTCAAGACCGTGCTCGGTAATTATGGGATAATTACGTTCTCGATATTCCTTAAACATCCTCGAAGCTGCTCGAGGCACTGTCCATCTTGGGGTTCTATACGCGAACCGCGAGTTTAGCCCATTTATAATTACAATCAACCGCCGGGTTTTGACTCAACTCACCGACCCATCGTTCGAGAATTCCGCTTTCCTCCTCTTCGAAGAAACGGCAGCGGCTACTGCCGATCGGTGTGACTCAATCGTCAATATAGACATTGTTGTTCTACGCTAATATGCATTTCTGTGCGATAAGCGAAGGCCTCTCTCTCTCTCTCTCTCCCCCCCCCTCGCTCTCGCTCTCGCTCTCGCTCTCTTTCCTCTTCCACTCTGCATGGATGTCTTTAGAAATTGTTCGCGACCGATCTATTCGTTAACGCGTCAACGCGCACTCCGAGCTCCGATTAGCCGGTGTTCCAGCATCGAAGAAACCAACCGCTTCCTCGCGCTCGTACGAAGGTTACGCAGAGAGGATTGTAAATCGATTCGAAGGAGTGTCAGTCCGGCACACGGGAAAAGGAAGGAATATTTGAAATTGGCGTGACGGCCGGCCCGCGAGGTTTCCTCCCTTTCTGCCCTCCGACATCGACGCGCGACGCCGCGCTCCTTCCCCCCGCAGCCTCTTCCGCGGGGTTTCGCCAGCCAATATCCCCGGGCGCAGCCCCTGAAAGAACTTTACTCCCCGGCTGAGTGGCATTAATACCCACGGCCCCGCTGGTGTTTTAAGGTTTTAAAAAGGACGACGGGGAACCGCGTCGGCCGGTCCGTGCCGCACGAGAGGCGACGGGCCGGCTTCCCCGAGCGCGGAGCCAGGCCGCTGCTTTGAAATATTAAGTGACTGATGGATGAGGCTCCTGAGGGAAGGAAAGAGACGCGCCATCGTGAGGAGGGTATCTCCGCGCTTATTCGCATCTCCCTTTTCCTGCCGCCCCGGCCCGTCCTTCACCCACCGACTCGTGCCTCCCGTTTCTCACCAATTTTAACGCGGCCCCTCCACGAAGCGCGCGTATTTCCCCATTTTCGCGCGCCTCCGAATCCTGCCACCAGAAATAGAAGTCCGTAGCCGGACTCGTCGAACCGGATTTTAATGACCCGCGCGCTTACTCGACCAACTTCCAAGGGCAATTATTTTGTCGATCGAAGCCCGCCGCGGAAGAGAGTTATCGCGCGCTTTCATCCACGAGCCACATTGCGGAAGGAGGGACGCTCCGACACGGGCGTTGCTCGCAGGTCCGAGAGGTTACGAGCGCGCGGCTCGCGGTATCCGTGTCCTCGACGAGGATCGCAACGTCCTCGAGGCCCCGAGGCCTCGAGGCGAGCGCCAAGAAGAGTGAGCCCTTTGCGAAACTCCGAAGGAGCTTCGTCTGGCGATCGGAGGAGAGGCGCGAGGAGTAGCGCGCGATCCTCCGCTTGGCAGAGCGAAGCCCGGGGAGCGAGACGCGTCGGGAGAGGATCGCGTACCTCGGCACTCCGTTTCGCGAATTAAGAGTAACGGGTTTGTAAGAGATGCGCATAGGAAGCGTACCCGTTATACTTTATCATCGGCATGAGCGCTTCGACCGAGGCGACGTGTCGGCGGAAGATCTTGTCCGTCACGAACGCGGGCATTAAGGCGCCGACTCGATCGGTCGCGTAATGGCAGATGACACGGATGGTTGGCGCTAAACGACAATGTAAATAATGTCCCAGCGTATTGATTAGGCCGCCGGTCGATCGAGGATGGAGGAAGTCGGGCATTACGTCTCGCTCGATATGAAGACGTCGGATCGTTCGAGGGGGAGTGAAGGGGGAGCGGAGGGGGATGATACGGGTGGAGTTTATGGCGAAAGAGTGGGGCCTAGGATCGTCGAGGGCGCTTCCTTGACCGGAATCGCGAAGGAAGATCTTGTCGGACGCGCGATAAATCGAGATGGTCGGCGTATCTCCGTTTATCGAGGCACGTAATCGCGGCTGGGTGATGCGGCCCAGGGGCAGGCCCAGGCGGAGAGCGAGAGCCGGAGCCAGAGCCAGAGCCAGAGCCAGAGCCAGAGCCAGAGCCAGAGCCAGAGCCAGAGCCTGGCCCCCAGGGCCGCGGAGCGCTCGCCTCGAAAAACTGATTTCCGAATTCTGGATGTTGACCGGGCCACGAGCGGTCGTATTTATGTCTTTATTCTTACGCGGGATACCGGTTTTCTGCGAAGGGACGCGATCTCGGGCGCATCCTTGGACGTGTGCGCGATGCGCTTTGTTACCGGACTTCTTACCTACCCGTCTTTCGGCGCGACCTACCGAGCGTTCGATTTCGAAGTGGCCCGGCAAAAACTTCAAAGGCGGACCCGTCCGATGAAAGATTTCATTAGGTTCGATCCCCGATATCCCTGATTTTTATTAAATCGATAGCCCCGGATAAATAAGCCTTACCCTGCCTTCGGAGCTCCGACGTATTTCTGCTCGATTAAAAACTACACGCGCGTTAAGGCGGTGTCGCGTTTTAAATACCGCCTCTTTCGAGCCGTCTCCTTCGGGTAAATTTTGCAACGAAAAGACGAGTGCGCGTATTATCTCCTCTACCTGCTTTTCAAAGTTTGTTTTGGACGAAATCTCGCGATACGGCCATCGTCGTCGTCGGTCTCGTAAAAGAACACCGCGGCATTAAAACGTACGGTAAATGGCGTTCTATGCGATAAACTAAGGAGGTAACGGAGACGCGTGACAATAAAATTTCATACGCGTACATCCGCGTCTTAGATACGAGGTTTGCGCGAGGCGTAAAGTTCGGGAGGAAGCGACCGATATACTTATCGCAAATTCCACGAGGTATTGCGGAAAACATCGCGCGATATCTCGGCGCAGGCGAGATATTTATAACGTGAATATCGATAAAAAAAAAACGGAGAGCGGGGAAGAGAAGCGCGATTATCCGGCACGAGCGAAGAACGTTCCCTCGAAACGGCCGATCGATGACGACAAGGGCGGTCATAAAAACGCGGAAAGCGCAGGAAAGCCCGGGAAAAATAAAATGAAATGAAATGAAATAAAATAAAATGCGAGAGGGGGGGAGAGCGAGCGAGGAGGGAGTAAGGGTTAGGGGGGTAGAGGCAGGGGCAGGGTGGACGAGACGGAGCGTACCGCACACATTGTAATTTGCAAGTTATTTCGCACGGCTCTGCGGATCGGATAACGAAGGCGCGGGACGGACACAGATCGTTATCGGCTTGTTCTCGAAATATTCCTTAGGGGCACGAGGTAAGTCCAGGGACGTACATAACAAGAGAGTGCTCTTCCAGACGCTTCATGCATGATCGATCGCGCCGAACGCGGGAGAAAGAGAGTCGTGGAGATGGTATCGAGCATGGGCGCGTATGTATGCATCCGCGTACTCGCCCCCGATCGAGATCTAATCCGCTCTGGAGCACAAATTTTATGATTTTTCAGGAACGGTGGTAGGCCCGAGAAGCGAGCGCGTAACGCTACGCAGGTACCGTAGGCTGCTCGATAAAGGTTCGCACTTCGAGTCTCGCCACTCGGCTTTGGAGATGACTTTACGCGCGATCCTTCCGGTGGCGAGGAATCTAGCTTGAAAAAAGTATACCCTGGGCCAAGCGAGTCAGACAGCCGGACCGAAAGATCGCGCAAACTACCCAACCGCGGGTTAAACCTCGAGGCTTTCCCAGAGCCGGCAGTCTCTCCTTTTGGCGCAAACGAACTGATATTCTAGGCGCGGCCGCCCTCGTTAGCCGATCGACGATCTCGATGAAAACTCCTCACGGTTCGTTAGACGACCGCCGTTTTTCCAATCAAGCCTCTCTCGGCGCCAGAATGGCTCAAGGTATGATCCCTCTATGAAAAGGGATCGCATCGCATCCGATCCTTTGCCTTTCGTCCCGGCGTATACCCCCTTATGGAGTTGCTTTCTTAACGGGAGCCAAGTGACCAACATTTCTGGATATCTCTCCCAAATTGCACCGATCACGCCCTGCTTATAGATCTCCGGCGAACGCTTCCCTTCCGATAGAAAGTCTCCCAATATAACCGACGTGGGTGCATCGCGAATAGCCAACACCGGACGATCATAAAATTGAGCTAGAAAAAAATTAACGTAAAGCTCTCCAGGCAGAGGAAACGAATAAAATTTGACGGTGCGGTGGATAAAGGGGAAGTTTGTTTTTATTATAAACGAAAGGTGCAACGGTGTTCGATGCAAAAAATCGCGAGATCGTTGGTCTAGGAGTTTACGCGGCCTCGAGGGGGTGGAAGCTTTCCTCCCTTTTTAGCAAAATCCCGGAGAAGCTGTGAAAAGGTAGGAAGATGGCGTCGATTCTCTCCCACGGCGCCAATATAACGCCCGTTGGCTCGCGCCCGCCGCCTGCAGCAATAACATAATGGCACAGGAAGAGAATGCGTTTGACTCGCGATCCAACACGCCTTAGGAATCCGAAGAGTTCCACGTACGACCGACCAAACATCCCTAGTATGTATTCCTTGCGGAAAGCATAAACCGCTCGACGGCGTTGTTTATCGTTCACGGTTTACGTCAGGTTTACGCGTGCTTCGGCCGCCCCCTCGATCCCTGGCTACGGCGAATTTACGGAAGACGAAAAAAGGCAAGGAAGTCGAAACGCGATGGGAAGGAAAGAAGCCGCGCGACTTTTGAGACTTCGCGATCGACACTGCCCGACTTGTCTTCTTTATGACTCTGGCTGTACTTTATAACTCCAAAAGAATCGTCGCCGAGACGAGAAAAAAAGAACGGCCACGGTAAATAATAGGATTTTTCCCCTCTTTTGGATCATTCGTAGGAACCTGAATATTCCGCACGAATTACATTTGTAGAATCTTACTAAACGATCGGGAGACTGAGGCAACCGAGTCGAGTACAGCAGCGTTCGACGCTCGTCGCGTCAAGAAACGAAAGAACTCTCGCAATCCGGCCTCAGCGGTGCGTACCATACCGCGGTTTATGAGTCCAACTTTACATTTTGCAACTGTTCCCACGCGTGCCACCAGCCGGCCGTAAAGAGATGTATCGTACAAACGTTTCGGCCAAAGTACGGCAAACGTAACCTTTCCACGAGGATCGCCTAAACGTTTGGTAAAACCAGAGCTACGCCACCAAACCTACAATTTTTCCTGCCTCGCGAACGAAACATTCGAATACAACGACCATTGCAGGGACGATATTATTATCCCAACGTCTCTTAGCGCCGCATCGACTCTACGATCGGTTTTGAAGGGATCGTTGAAAAAATGTTGGTCAAGGAGAAGGAAGAGAAATATTCTATTTGGCGAGAGGTTTTGATTGTGCGAGGAATGATGCGGAATCGCAATAACGCGTGACTGGTTGAACTAGCCAGACCCTTTGTCATTCGTCGTAGCAGCGCGAGACGTTGATTTAGATGGCTGTGATTTTCGAGTTGGCTACTTGTTGTCCGAGCCAGGAGGAGGTGATTGGTGAATGCTATAGGGTACACGGAAGGTGTGCGAAGGCGATTCATCGGGCGTCTCTTCTCGTCCAGCACGTTCCGTCTCCTTCTTGCGCTGGCCAGCGCTACAGAAAGTCGCCACTAATGACACAAAGAGGAATGCTGTCGGGCAGCGCGCGACCACGTCGGTAGCCATTTGTAATTCTCCGAGAAAAAGTCCGAAAAAAAAGTCGAATCAAAGTGTGATGACGAAGAGGACGGAGCCCCGGCTACCTGCAATTAGCGACACATGGTGCCAGTCCTAATTAAAATTGTACGCTCTCCCTTCATCGCCCCCACTCACGCCATCCGCGAATTTACCACTTTTTTTTTCTCTCTCCTTCTTTCCGTTTTCTTTCTTCCGTTCCTTTTTTTTCTTTTTTTTTTTTTTCATACCTCTTTCTTCGACCTTCCCGGCCTCCATTTTAGTATCGTTGCCTCGGAAGGACACGTGCAACTTTATCGAAGAATCGAACCTGCCAACTCATTATGCGAGTGAGAGCAATTAAGAATGGACTCTTGTTGCCGGGTCCTCTCCGCGTGTCTTCGTTTCTTACGACTCTCTCCCTTGGAGCAAACCCCGATGGACATCGTTATTACCGCCATTTATATCGCTATTGTGCGACGTTGTAAACCTATATCGGAGTTTAAACGATGGGGCAATCAAGAGTGCAAGATGCATAATCATATTTGGCGTCAATTTCTAACATTAATTCTAACAACGCGAATAAATTCCGCTCGATTGGATAACCCGAGAGTACCGAATAAAGTTGACGATAAGAAAATCGACCGCGTATCGGCGGCGATGCCTCGAAGTTAATCCTTCGAGCACGAAAGGCGGACCGTTTTAATTAGAGTACCTAATTAATGGTCGAGTACGGCGCGGCTGGTGGAGCGGCCGGCGGCCGATCCATAAATGACTTCTTAGGTCCGCGCACCTGGGCACCGCAGTGTTAATTACTCTCCTTCTGTGGCCTGGTCCTTCCATCTCCCGTCTCCCTCCCGCTCCTCCTTTTTTCATCCCACATTCTCCTTCTCCTTTTTCGAGCAGTCTTGATTCGTCAGCGTGAAGAAAGCGCGAGGAGGAGAATAAAGATGGAGGAGGAGAGGGCTGGGGGTGGGGTGGAGGGGGGATCGGAGGGATCGAGAGAGGTGCGAAGGGACGTAAAAAGATGGAAGAGGGGGAAGAGGGAGGGAAAGAGAGGGAGCAACAAGTGTCCCCCGTCGCGAGGCGCAAAAGCATTCCTAATTACGCCCCTGCCCTCAGAGCGAAACGAGACAAAAAGCGCCTTGATTACATTTTCGTATAATTTCATCGGTCCGCTCTCGCCATTAAGAGCCACCACCGCGCGCAAATTAGATCGATTCCTTAATGCCCCGGGCCGCGTAATTGGTTCTCATTCTCGGAAGCTGACGGTGAAATCGGATATCTGTCGTGTACCGGCCGGTGGACCGGTCAACGTAATTGCTTCTCGGACTGTTTTGCGGTTCTGAGCCGAAACCACCTTGGCCGGGAGGAATATCGTTAATGTCGCGATATGCGCCTTCGATAATGAAGCGAGAAATACCTTTCGGCCGGCACCTTGCCGGACGTTAATGAAATATTAAATTTTACGAGTTTTATTCCGTGGCATTAACGCCCGGCCAGTTTTACAACTTCTCGAATATCCTCGAGTGGCCCGTGATACCCCGAATAATCGGCCGTATTTGTCGATGACACCGTCGGGGGTAAATTTAAACCGCCGAACCCAAAGCGATATAGGATTGCACCGCATCGACCTGCCCTTGCGCCTTTAGCTAAACGGCTCTAGGATGTTGCAGCCGCACGAATATCTTAAATAGCGCTGCTCTAATAAATTGAAGAGGGCCTTCCCGTAGGCACTGATTCGATAGGATCCAACGTTTTAAGAGGACGATACTCGGCGAATAATATAACGTTGGACGCACCGGTGGGCGTTTCAGCCGTCACTTTTATGTTACAGTGGTACACGGTGGACGGCGGTAAAATTCGAGAAGATCTACTAAACCTCTGGGTTCCACTCGGCGCTGGTCCGCGCCACGATCAACCGGATAAGGCGGCCGAAATCTTCCTGATAAAGTCCGCCGAAAGATCGGATTCCTTGCATCTGCAAGCTTGGCACTCTCTGGCCAGATCGGCCCTTTCTTGGTTCATCAGCCGTACATCCATAAACGGGTAAGAGCGTTTTATGGATACGTTATACGCAATCTTAGGAAGCGAGTGCATCGAAACATGAACGAAAAGTCCAACGCGTTTTCTTAGGGCAAACGTTCCGAAAATAACCCTCGCAAATCTGCGGGGCGTATCGTTATGTCCCATTGATAATACTACCCCTCAACGACGATACCATCTTACTTCGCGCAAACTCATCATTTTCCACGCTTAAAATATAATCGTGTCCGTCCTCGAGTAAGGTCCTCGATCGAAGTAAGGTGAATAAGCGATTTTCCAAAGACCACTTTCCACGGAGACTATCGAGGTTAGGTTGCGAAATGAAAGAATCCGCAACGTTCGTCTGGATGGGCATTTAGGGAAAAGCCGCGTATTAACAAACATCCCGTGGTGGGCATCAAGCTGTCTATACGCTAAGGCAGGAGCGAGGCGGCTGAAGGCAGATCGTTTGCGAGGTGATGAAAGGAGGCTTTCCCTTCTCGCCGGTTAATTAATAACCACGAAGATACGATCTCCGCCTATCTCACTGTCCGATGAGCCTCGACAAGCTGGTGGCAAAGGCCCTGGCATGGCCCTGGCCGTGCCGCAGAGCCGGGTCGGCTCGTGAGGTGGGCCGTTAAAAGGGAGAAAGAGAGAGAGAGAGAGAGAGAGAGAGAGAGAGAGAGAGGGAGAGAGAGATGGTTATTGATGGCCAGCTTTGTTTGCCCCCCGAACCGTTTATTAAAATCCAACGCGGGTGATTAACCTCTTCCCGACTGCGTCGTCCTCGTAGCTACCAGGCGAAACACCTCCGCAAGCGAGTGTGTATATGGGATTGACCGGGGAACCGTTTATTAAAATCCAGCATCGCTATCCGAGCTACTAGGCGTAACGCCTACAACGACGCTTCGTCGATCGGAATGATAAAGAACTTTTTTCCAAAGCACGAAGAGGCTCGAACGAACCTAAGCTAAGCGTGGCAAACCGACCAAATGCGCGAACGATCCGTTCGGCTCTGCGATACAGATATGGATCTAGATATGGATATGGATATGGATATGGATATGGATATGGATATGGATACGGATATAGATGTAGATATTACTTTCGAGTTTGCGATCTCGATGGTTGGTAACGATCCCCTTCCGAAGTATCTCAAGGAATACGAATGCGTGGAAGGATGAAAAAGTGGGAGGAATTGAAACTAGGATGAGAAGGAGAACGGAGTCACCTGGATGAGGTTCACGTGACGTTACCAGGCACTCCCGCTGCGAATATTAATTACGTTCCGCCGTAGCCGATCTCCCGTATCTTGGTAGCTCCTGGCTTCGTGCTCCGTAGGCTCATCCCACAAATTAATCATAATTAGCGGCGAGATGTCCTCCGCCGGGGTTACCCGTTGGCCCGAGAGGGACGGCCGAGTAAAAAGGAGAAAAGGGAGGCGTAGATACGAAAGAGAGGAGGCGAAAGAAAATCAGCGACTCGAAGCGTACATCCGCTCTTTACCAGAAGCTCGACGTTGCTCTTTTCGGATTGCCACGCCATCTTGATTTTATTTTCGAGCAAATTGCGTGCAATTTTCGACGGGCCGGCGCGCAGGTGTCCGCGGACGGAATCCTTTCTTAGCCCACGATGTCAATTAATAGTGATTGGTGCCTCCCTGCCAAATGGTTATTACTTCTAATTGCCCGCCGGAAATGCTCTCGAGATTCTGTTATTCCCCGGCGTTCTTCTTCGATTGTATCTAGATGCAAATTCGGTCGTTAAATACGCTTGCCCTGCCGAACTTCGTACAAAGGCAGCCCCCGTCCAGCGAAATTCATCCTCTAGCGCCTCCCTGGAATTTCATCTCTCCCGCCGATGCTCCTTCGATATCCGACAGAACGTTAATGCGATTAAGAGGAATAGCGTATCGGAAATCCGTAACATCCTTGCTAATAAAGTCTCCATCGCGTTCGCCGTTTTGACTTTACTCGCGACTTTTCGTCGGTTTCTTATATTAAAGTTTTCGCACGCGTCGCCCACGGCCCGTGGATTTTACGCGAAGAGACTTTATTCGTTGGGGAAAAAAAAAAAAAAAAAAAACAGATGGAGCGAGTAGAAAATGATGTACCGAAGGTCTAGCGACGTAAAGCCGACAGAAGAGGTGGAGATCCATCCGAGGCCCCGGACTCGGACAGCGGCCAGTAGCCAGTTTTTGTCTTAGGCCCTACCGTGTACCGTGCTGCCGAGCATTCGCGAGGCTGCTGGCGGAGGAAGGTGATCGAGGGAAGGGGATGTTTAGTTCCGCGCGCCACCTGTTACCTCACTGTCTCCTCTTCGGCCTCTCCTCTGTCCTTCTGGACTTAACTTCTGAAGGGTGACCGGACCCCCAACTTAGACTCTCTGCGTACGAACCATCTATCCCGCTGAGCGATGGATGTAAGAGACGCTCGTTACGCGCAAGACGCTCGGTCGATGTGGAAGCTACATTTCTCAGATCGGAGATAACTCGCGCCGCTCATTCCGCATATCGATTTTGGACTCCAAATCGTATCGTATCGTATCGACCTTTTACGTAAATCGTCGCGAACAGCTCTACGCACGACGATCGTAAACGCGTACGTCCGTCGTTATTCGCACCATTTGGCGAACAGTGTCGTACTGCACTTATCGCGGTATATACTCTTATAAAATAGAGATTCAAACGCGAAAGCGCGCGTGCTGCTCAAACTTAATGGGCAGCTTACAAACGATCGGCCTCCTTTGCCGAGCATTAGCTTATATCCAACACTGATAAAACGCGCGACAGACGCAGGAATACTTATGGCACGTTTTTATGCCGCGAGGTAAATACGATTTTAACGAGCGAACCGGAGGCACGTGGATTTGCGTTACGCGGGAACCAGGCCGAACTTTTTCATAATTACCGTCCGTAATTTTCTAATCAAGATGACCGAGAAACATATGCCGCGGGGAAGAAGTTAAGCGTGTCCCAGGCAGATCGCGATCCAATATTAACGTCGCTTCGATTCGAACTAAACCAAACGTGATCCTAATTTCGATAATATCGAAAGCAATGGTCTTTCGCGCGATAAAAACGAACGTTGAGAGTACAAGGGAAGGCAGGATTCAATATCCAGCATGGGCGGGCGTTTGCATTGGAATTTTATAAGCGACAAGTCTCTCGATCTCCGATCGGTCCTGTCCAAGGCAGCCGCGAAACGAAAGCAAGAAGAAAATCGTGGGTAAAGATCGATGCCAGGAACCGCCCCTTTTCGACCCTCGAAGGCAGTCGAAAGTGCCACTCCCCGCGGTAGGTCGAAGGGCGTGGATCGTTTAAGGCAAGGGTTAATGAGTAATTAGAGCGCAAACGCGGCGGGCGAGGGTGGGTTGGCGATGACCTATGTCAAAGGCCCCGGGCGCCGCCTCCTCGTTATAATTACCGAGCAGCGAGGAGGCGAGAAGAAAGCGAGGAGGCCGAAATCTCGGAGTTCGGGGGGAACGAGGCGGCGCCGGGGATCCGCTTTCCCGCAGGCCGCGTCAATTCGCGCTTGCGCCTTTAGATTAATTACGGAGAGGGTTGCCAATCGGAAGAAAAGCCGGGCGGCCACCCTTCTAGCCGGCGCTGGCTCGGACGCGCAAACGCGCTAATGATAATTACTGACCAACGGCCCGGCACCAGGGCCGCGGACCAATCGCAGGATACTGCCGGGAGAAGAAGGAAAGCCGAGAGAGTAGGAGTCGGGCAACTCGAGGGAACTCTACGTCCGGAGGAAACTTCGACGTCGAAAGCTATACACACCCCTTCGTGGCCGTACTTGCGAGCAAGATAGGAAACATAGACGCTACGCGAAAGGTACTGCTGTTCCATTCGTTGAGCGCAAGGCACGTACGATGGGCGTGCTTCTCGGAAATTTTCGCGTAAACCCTTTTCTTCCTCACCGATAACTCTACTAATCGTACAAGATTATCCTCGATGGATGCGTATATCTTTCCACGCCCTTGTATTGCGCGTAGTTTATTAATTATCCATTCTTTCATCGATTCTGCACATTTGAGAAATAACATCTGCCGCGTCGAAATCTAAAGAAGGATCGTCGCGATGGATATTGACGCGGTAGTCGAAAAAGATATTCCGTGGGGATAATAAAAAAAATTTTTAGAGGTGCCATAAGAATTCGGAAAAAAATTATAAGTAAAATGAACTAGAGAACTGGTAACTTGCGTACCTGTAAAACTGACATCGGGGTTGCGTCTGTCCAGCGCGAAGGGAATGTTTCTGATAGACTATAATTACAATGACATAGAATGGTCGATGCATAAAAGGGAGCATTGTGGTGTATAGCGAAGCACGGACGATTAATATCAATTTTCTATGCCGCTTTCCCCTCATATTCAACGGGAAAACACAAGGGGCACGAATAATCCCCGTTTGATAGTAGCACGATATTCGTTCCTTTGCGGGTAATAATTAAAATAAAGAAGACATGGAAGCAGTCGTCGATGAATAATGCCGGAATATTCTATAGATCACAAAGGTGTTCACCCATTTCTCTATTCACGTGCCTATAATTACTTAAAAAAAAAAAACCAGCGTTGGTGGTCGGCAACGCCATAATTATAGGAGAGTAACAAGCCTCGTTACCGCCGTATTAACTTTTTTCCTTCGCGTGTATCGGACTACTACCAAACGATCGTTTATTCGCGATTTAGAGCGCGCTTTTTAAAATTCAGCCGGTATCTTCATTGTGCACGCGATGCGAAGGATGCGTAATGATAAAACACATTTAAAAAGCCTGACTCGTGTACTCCTCGAGAATTCTTTACGTCTTTGTAACCCCTGAAAACATTGTTTTTCTACGTCCGATTTCAATATTACGTCAACCTTGCGATGCACGATCTCATGAAGATTCGACTACAAGGTATATAAAACAACATAAATGTTTTATCTCATATACGTCTCCACTTTTGTTTACGGCATTGTGCTTCGTCTGCAACATTAATCTTTTACCGTCGAAAAACAAATCCCCCTAATCCGCATTATCGCTACGCCAATATATACCGTACAGACATGCGTCGCAGTGTTCGGTCATCCGTGTCTTGCAGGCGGCTTAAACGCTTAAAAATGAAAACAAGCGAGTCATCGTGACCATGATAAATAATTACGTGTTGCAAATTCCTACGTTGGAATTTATACACAATACTCGCCTGAGCGAACGACCGATAAAAGTATCGAAATTTTCACGGTGCTCCATTTCAAACAAGATGCCGATAATCGAACTGATAATTGAACGCTCAAGAACATTTTACCTTCGGCCAAGAGCAATTTGCAGGAGAACAAAAATGGGCGCAATATGTCTCGGAGACTGTACGTAGGAAAGTAAGTTCCTTTCTGATATTTGAGAAACATTTATCGTACCACACCGTCAACAGGAGCGGATACACTCGTAACAGAGAATTGATAAAAATAAAAAAGTGAGGATAAAGACATAAAGCTGAACAAAGAGACTTTTGTCTCGTTGCGTTAAAGTCTTAAAGGCGGTGTAATTTATTAATCGAAAAAGAAAAATTCCAAGGCACATCCGTGTCGGGCTGAAAGCTATGATGTAAATCCGTGTCGCGTATGAACGTACACCGATGCCAAGATGTAGATGGGAGAAGAACCACGATCGTTGGCGGTGCAAGCATAGCCGGGTGCAACCCTGCGAATTACATATGCACGGGTGTCGCGGACGTACATAGAGTCGCATCGTGGACACATAAATCGAACAATATGAGGCCCGGCTGGCCAATCGGAGCGGCCTTTGGCGTCGGGATAAAAACTGGCCGCGCTGGGCGCGATTCTCTCTCGCTGCCATGTGGATTCGCTTAACGAACGCGAAACCCACCGATTCGATGTAGGTATATACACACCGAAGACCGGAGTACATAGAGGCGCGCGCATCGGCCGACTGTCCGTGCATTTGGTACATAATGCATGCCGCTGCATCCGAGCAGCAGCGCCACCAACGGCCCGCCTCGATCGAAAGGGGGTTTACAGGGGGAGACGGGGGATGCCCTGTGCTTATTGTCTACAGGGTGCACTGCACAACACTTTACGCGCGAACCCATAGTCCATTCTCTTTCTCTCTCTCTCTCTCTCCCTCTCTCTCCAGCCATTCTTATTTGGAAAACGCCTCGTAATCGATCGAGCTTGCGTTAACTTGATAAAATTCGACGATACACTGTCGGATACTGATTATTTAAGATATCGAATAAACGGATTATGAAAACGTTTTATGCTGACAAGAAGCCGAGGAATAAACGGCGATTTGTTATCAACATTATCACTAAGATGTTTGCACACGAAACGATCGGAACAACTAGAATACGCCTACGAATACAGCTACATTTGGTGTATTTAATAGTTGTAAAATTATTTTTAGGGCATATCTATTCGCATCGATGAAAGTTGGATCTTGTAAGGTTTCTTTGTGTGGACGGATGCCGAATGCCAAAAGAGGGTTGAGTCGACCGAGCGATACGCGACGTGTGACCTACGTTCTTACGTACCATCATATACGCGTCTATCGCGTACACTCGTACCAATAGTTATACCTACACATACGTACTGCGCGTGAAAGAGACGGATAAGTTTGATGGGGTAAAACGGTCTTCGCGGCGATCAAAGTAGGGACGCGAAGGAGGAAAAAGAAGTGGATGGAAAACAAGAGAATCGAGGAAAGAAAGAATCGCAGAACGGGGAAAAAGAGAGTATGCGGGGAGCTCGCATAACGATCCCGTTTAAGAATCTCTCTGGTCCGTTTCCCTCCCACGATATCCCCCCACCCTGATGGCGCGGATAACTCCCCGTGAAGCCAGGCGAAATAACGGGCACCAGTCCTCACCCTCCTCCCCTCCTACGTCCTCCGCCATCAACCTGCACCCTTCCTCCGCGCCCCCAAAGGACAGTATTTGCAAAACTCCAGCGTGTATAATAATAATTATTGTCCGCGGATACTCCCCTCTCACCCCGTCCTTACCGCTGGCAGCACCAGTGGCGTGGCCTCCCCTCCAGGACTCGTGGACAGGGTGGTCCGTGGTCCACGCCTACCCAGCATCCCTAGCTCAGAGTGACGTCCGCCTTCCCCTCTTCTGACTCTCTCCGCCACCCCTTCGACTCACACCCGCGCACACGGTGCACTAGAGCGAGTGAACCACCACGAAAGAAGGAGAGAAGAGCCGGCTAACGAGACGTCGTCTCGCCGGTAGGGGGAATACTAAATACACGGCATCCTTCTCTGCCGCGGCTCTTCATCTCTTTCGCTCCCTCCCTGATCTTCCTTCCCTTGGAAGAGGTTGCCTCTCCTCTTCTCCACGATCCTGCCCCCTCCTACGCGCACCGCCACCCTCCCGCCCTTGCCCCCTGCCCCGCTGGCGAGGCTCTCCTTGCGAAATAAATTTCCCCCACCACGGCGGATCGCGAAGGCGACGAGGGACGAACCGAGCGCCGACGAACGGACCCGAGCTTGGCCGAAGTGTCTCTTTACATTGTCGCTACGGAGAGCGCAGCAGAGAGGCGTAGCGGAGCGCGAGCTGCGTGTCGGACGTGTGTGAGCGCGTACGTGAGGCTAACGTCGATTGTATAATCGCGCCGAAGGAGAGAATAAGACGGGCCGGGGGGAGATAAGGAGAGATGATATCAAACTAAAGGACCCCCTCGACTCCTTCCTCGTGCGCCTTTTTCCCCGGTGGCCCAGCGATTTTCTTTTCAGAAAACCATTTCGGCGCGAGCGAATTAGACCTCGGTGTCAACTACGGTCGACCGGAACTCGTCGAGTCATAAGAAGTCGTAGAATTTTGCCGAATCAAAAAGGCATGCAAGTAAGCCGTTATTTGGAGAACATAGAAATCGGATATTGCCTTTGCAGCAACAACATGCTCTCGTGAAATTGTCGCGTTAATCAAACCTGTAAGTCGAGCTGGAATAAAAGGAAGGCTTAACCGTTTTCTTAAATATCCATGTTGAATGGTCTGCATCCAGCAAAAATATATACTCCTGCTATTTTTTAATCAGTTGTAATATCCGGATGGCAAATTTGGCAGATTCGTCGTTCCGAGCATTTTCATTACGTTTATGGGTTCTCGAACAATCGGAAAAATAAATTACACTCGAGGAAACTACGTCCAATTCCCCGATTCAATCTACCCTGCTATTGTCTACCGCTCCATTGAGGTGTGCTCATCAACGGTTTCAAAAAGCAATCTCGGGCAATGAAGAAATTCCAACGTGCAGGAAGGGGAAGAAAGAAAGATGACATAGAAAAAAAAGAAGAGAAAGGTCAGGATACTACCTTGTTCGTTGAGGACGACAAACGAAGGTAAAGATGACTGGACAGATTCCTTAAGTGTTGCTTCAATCAGATCCCATGTCATTCGGTTCATTAATCCATTCAGGGCGTGCTTTAAAAAGTCTGGCCTCAGGTTACAGAGTTACACTCGTTTGAACGTAACGACATGAATACATAATGGAATTCGAAGCGCGGAGTTTCAAACCGTGACGAGATTTAAATTATAATTATTACACACCGATGTACCTTTTAACGCGGTCTACAGCGAACCCAAGGTTCGAACGTACAAACACGACCACCGATTATTTCGTGACGGAATTATAATCACGGACAAAAAGCGGCCATTCTCGAGAAGAGAGGAATAATCGTAAGCAAGGAGAGAAGGGTGGATCGAAGCGTGTAAATAGCATAAAACGTACAATATCCATTCTTATATGGAGATTGTTCTCGGGCCCTGGTATTTGCACCGAGGGAAAATACGCATAACAAAATAAATGTATGTTCGATTACCCGTGCGCGAAGTAAAGTGTCGGGGGAGAAAGGATCGGAAAGAGGATAGGGAATAGATAGAAGTTTCCAGCGACCGACAGAGAGCAGCACAGTGGAAGGAGGATTTGCAAACAATAGGCCCGAAGCAGGGTGAATTCTTTCGATGGCGGCTCGATACGCATCGCATTTACATATTATTGCTATTATTAGGTAAACGGTCCTCTGAGCGCCTCTTTAACACTACACGCTCGCCCTTCGAGGTATTTTATGAGCGGCCGCGAGAGGCCCCCACCGATAAAAGCTAGGAGGCAAACGGCCGAAGCAGCGCCGCCTGTCGAGCGACAAAAATTGAAGCACCGCCCGAGCCGAGTGGGTGGTTGGAATTGTAAATAATCGTCTGCGGTACTGGAAAAAGATCCTTATCGGGATGCTCGGCACTATCGTATCCTTGCGAGCATCGGCCGAACACTACCCGTCAGCGTTTAAGACGTCCCCGAACCACTTTCAACCTTCGAACTTCCCCTCCTCGCCTATACGATCATTCCGAAGTGTACATATGTATCATCCAACTCGTTCAACGTACTCTACGATACCACCTTATTTCAAAATCACGCTACAGTACTGTAGCTTTCCAAATGCAGCCAAACATTTTAATGTCCTTAAACTTATCGGTGAGATTTAAATTAAATCTACGCTTAAAGCGACTTCAAATATTGCCACAAGAGCGAACTGATAAAAATGAAAATGACAATACGGTAAACGTAAATATTTGCTCTCTTAACTTGAGAACTTAAGAGAGTTTCAGTGGTAATATCAAAAGAATGCTTTATCGTTTGCGATGACAACGCAGCCGTTTCCTCCGACGAGGTTGTTCGAGTAAAAATGTATAACAGTACCTTCTAAAAGCTGGCAACGGTGGAGCGGCGTACCCTAGACCGCATGACGCCGTGGCCGAAATTAAAGACGCACCTTGACGGGCCAGGAGGTCCCCCCACGAACCCGAGCGCGGCAAAAAGGGCGAAAAGGGATCGGACTCGCCCGATAAAACAGGGCGACACAGTGCGGGGGCCGATAGGGCCAAAACGTACCGCGGGGGTGAGTCGGGGGTAAGAAGAAGCAGGGCCGAATACACAATGGGCCCCGAGAAGAGCCGAAAGCAAAACCGGTGAATTAATTGTCGCTCGCGCCGCCAACGAAGCGGCCACGATCCGCAAGCCTGATTTGTGTGCTGCAGCCGTGTATGTATTCGTGTACACAGCCGTTTCTCTCCCTCTTTCTTTCGACTTCTTGCGTCCCGCCGTCGCAACCTCCATCTCCGCTTTTCTCTCTTTTCCCTCCTCCTCCCCCACCCCTCCGGCCCCCTCGGCTGCCCGCGCTCCTACCGGCTTCGGCGAGGGGCAGGGAGGCTGCGAAGATAGTGTGGAGACTGACAATGGAAACGATGCGCGAGCAGGGAACGAGAGAGAAAGAGAGGGCCGGGAGGGGGGAGTGAGAGAGCGAGTTACAGAGGCGGGAAGATAGATGGAGAAAGGGGACAGAAAGCGAGAATGAGCCGGTGGCAAACGAGAATGAGGAAAGGGGAAAGGAAGAGTCCACGGGAGAGAAATGGAAAATAAAGGCGGAAGAGAGAGAGATCGGACGAGAAGACGAAAAGAAGAGCGAATCGAAAGGGAGAGGAAGAAGGAGCACCGGGGGATTCACAGAAAGGAGAAGGAACAAGGGAGAGAAACTCGGCGATGGTACGAACAATGCGCCAACCGGGTACGCGCGCGTCCCTCCGCTGCTGGCCGCGCACTCCTCCAGCTTGCCCCTGCCTCGTACCTTCTCCTGTCCCCTGCCTCCTTCTTTCTCCTACTTCTTATTTTTATTTATTATTCAATGGGGCCCAGGAGGTGCTCGTTAATTGATGGCACCGACCATGGCCGTGCACAGGCCAAGAGAGAGGAGAGAGGGTGGTGGAGGGGCGGGGGAGGGGGGGGGGATTGTGATGGGCCTCCCGAAGGTGGCCTCCACGAGACCACCATCGCCTTATTTATAACGCCGAGAGTAACCGAATTCACGATCAAAATCCCGCGTTCCGCGGCATTGATGGATCGTCGCGGCTGTGCGCCACGCCGCCTCGCGTCACCGATGGTATTTTCAAATGAACCCGCCCTTTTTCCTCGTGGGGCTCCCTCGGACAACGAAGCTACTGCCGCGTAGGGAAGGGGCTGCCTTCAACGTGAGCGAATTCTGCGGACAACCTGCTCTATAGAAATGCCAGGCATTCGATTGCTATATGCAGACGTCCCCGATCGATCATGGATGTAGAGCCAGAAGCACGATCATGTACATTAGCATTTCCGACTGCATTAAAAAATCGGTTAATAACGAGCTCGGATATATAAACGCAAAAAATTATTTCATCGAGCTTTCCCAGGATAAACACGCGTGCGCACACATGCAGCGAGAAAGAGAGAGAGAGAGAGAGAGAGAGAGAGAGAGAGAGAGAGAGAGAGAGAGAGAAATTTTGTACAGCCACTATCATGCGTAAATTTATGTCGTGTTTTGCAGGTTGCTCGGCCGTGGGTCCATGCACGTATTTTCTGGAGAACAATTTCAGAAATTGATGGACGCCAGCGGGTTTGAGGGACCGTGGCATTCCTTGATAGATTTAGGGGCGGGAGACGGTGCCACCACGTCCCACGTAGCGCATCTCTTCGAAAAAGTATACGCGACAGACATTTCACCCCCGATGAGATGGGCCTTGGCAAGGAGAAAATTTACGTGCGTAAATCGAACTTTATGCTCGGCACTTTCCATCCGTAAATTTTCGAAAAATCATGCAAGACCTGCTCCATGTCCATGCCATGTTCTGTACATACGGTCGAATCTTATTCCGGTAATGATTTTTTTACTTTATTACGTTATACTCTAAAATTGACTTTGACTTTGCTCGATGTACCGTTAACTGTATCGATCACTGGTCTACGTATTCAACGTACATGCCGGACCAGCATCGGTGTAAATGTCACGTACATATGGTACAGCTTGGAAAGTACGGGAGATAACGAGGGAAAAAATAATCGCGCGATAGAAGCGTGTTTGCATTAGAAAATGAACTCTTGGTCCGCAATTCGGATATTCTTGCCTCTTTCGTCGGAAAGAGAGACACCCGTAGATTCTCCGATATCGCTTAATCGAGTATCTTCTCGATCGGTCAGAACATCGACGACGCGTAATACCGCAGTTGTCGAGGGTGAGTCGTCGGTATGTAATACTCGGCTGCGCGCCCTAACAAGTTTATTGCGCCGAATTGATTGGAGTAGAGGTTTACGGTGGTTTTACACCCAGGCTGGCTCGCTGCGAGACGAACGGACACTACCGGCTGCTTTGAGACCACTCGAATTTTAAATAAGCGGCCCTAGGGCTGCGATGGACTCGTAACGTTTTATAGAAACTCATTCGCTCTTCTCCGAGTGATTTTGAAGCTTTCTTGTACTCGAGGCTGCCGCCTACGAGGCTTCTCTTGATCAAATAATAAATTACGCTACTGCCGCGTCCTAAACGAATTCCCACCCCTCGACAAATGGATCGTGCGGTTGACATCGTATTACACTGGTTTATGTTTATAGGAGAAAGGGCAGCTTACTCTGCCAGAGATCATTAACCGATTCACAATTCAACGCACCGATAAACATCGTATTCCTTTAGAATTCGTTATCCTCGAAATTGACCTTGCGACCGATTTCGAAATAAACCTTAAACAGCCTTGCACTTACATCGAGCTTTATGTAAAATTGTACAGAGTACTGGATGTGGAAAGGTGGTACGAGTGGGGCCCGTTCAATGTAATACTGTGCTTAAACCTTTTGGACCGGTGCGATCGGCCCGACACTCTGTTAAGGAAACTCCGGAGCGCTCTGGCTCCGGGCGGCCGACTAGTCGTGGCCCTGGTGCTTCCTTTCAGCCCTTACGTCGAGGTCGGCGAACGGGGTGACCACAAGCCTTCCGAGTACCTGCCGGTCAGGGGCAATGGCCTGGAGGGCCAAATAGCCGGATTGGTAGACAGGGTTTTCGCACCGTTGGGCTTGAGATGCCTCGCCTGGAGCAAACTTCCTTATTTGTGCGAGGGCGATCTTGGCCAAGCTTACTACTTTCTGGACGACGTGGTCTTCGTCCTGGAGGCGCAGCCACTTAACGCTCGGTCCTGCGAGTTTTCGGTTTAAGAGATATATATA
>JBCFXI010001492.1:0-51054 GCA_038496175.1 Ampulex compressa | reverse complement strand
GATATTTCGTTCTTTTCCTACCTTCTTAAACTATCAATAAGTTATATTAGGCTCTATAATGTTGTATTTGCACGAATGTATGAATAATACAATTAAATATGTCGCGTGTCAATCACAAAGTCTATAAATCTGGACTGATTGGCCCAATCCGCCTGACACCGCCATAGTCGTATTCCAGCTTCTCCTTGCCCCACTTGAGGGGTCGCGGAACAAATTATTGATTCGATGTGTAATAACTCTAATACCAATATTTTTTCTTAAAGGACATTTTTTCGAAACATAAAAAAATAATCTTCTTCCTTGTTTCCTTGCACTGATAACAAGTTATATTAGGTGCTTGTAATAATTGTAATTAATAGATGCTATATATTGTAACAACCATAATTATACATTTCTGCGTCGTTTGTAAATTGCGCGTTTGTCGATTATGGAGTTTAAAAATCTGGACCAGTTAGTCTATCCTGCCTGACACTGTGACAGTCATATTCTAAATTCTCTTCGTTCCCCTTGAGGATCATTGGACAAATTATGGATTCCTTGTGTACATGTCAGAATATAACCTCTCTATCGACGATTAAGGAAAATTATCAAGTTAGAGGTTAAATTCGTACTTTGTCTATTTGGTTGATAAGTAATGTGAAAAAAATTGGAAATCGTAAGAGAATACTTAAGTAATCGAGGTAAATCCTAGCCTCGTGGCCCATGAATTGTACTGATCCTAAAAATATATGACGGACGATATGCAGGTATAACTAAGCTATTTCTTTTATGAAATAATAAATAAGCATATCAGGAATTGCTTTACATATTATCTGCACAAATAATGATTAATTATTGTTTAATTTTGTCAATTTAATTTAATTTAATTTAATTTAATTTAATTATTATTTATCCTAATTATTTGTTAGGAAGCTTTATTTATTTTAATGGCTTGCATACATTTTATTTTTACAGCATTTTATTTATATTAATACCCTATTTATTTTATTATTCTATTTACCTTGATATCTCTGTGCACACATAATTAAATTCATATACTTTTGTATACATATATATGTGACAGTCGTACATAACATGTCGTTCTTTTTGTCATTGTATCAGAGATTATAACACCAATAAATAAATAGACATGTGTGTATATTCTTCATATTAATATATTGACTGCTATGGATATTTTATTGACTTTATCACCAGCTTCAGAGAAAAATAAACAATATTAGAAGCATATTATGATAAAATATTATATAATATTTTATCCATTTTAATATTCCATTATTAATTGCATTTACAAAATTATAAACATTATCATTAACGGATTTTAATATTTTTTTATTGAGTTCTCTTATGTTCAACAATTATAACCATCATGGACTCAATGAAAATTGCAATGTTGAGCATCTATAACCATCATATTTGATACCATATTTGCTTTACTGTTTCTTTTTGATGTATCAGGAGTCAATGCAGCAAAACTGGAGCCCCTATGCTAAGGAATATGACCCGCTGAAAGCTGGTAGCATAGACGGTACAGACTTGGAGCCTCATGACAGGGCTATTAGCAGGGCAATAAGCGCCAGATACCGTTCACCTCATGGTCTGAGATCTAAACCTGAGAGGACGCTTTTTGTGGCCAGATTTGGGCCTGGGATCACCAAACATGACCTTAAGGAGGTCAGAACATAAGAGGTTAAAGTATAAATAATTGGAGTTTTTTTCATAAATAATTGAAAATCATAATAATTCTTCATGAATCTGATGATTTCTTTGAGTTCAAATAACGCTCTGTATCTTTTAACACATTGAGCACTGAACTGATTTTGCTTTGATTGTCATTCAGATGGAATGCAATGGTGTGCAGTACATACATACATTGTAATGACAATTGTGTTTTACTGTTAATTTTAGATGTAATAAAAAGAAGAAGAGGTGCATAAAGTATGAAAATACTGTTCTGCATGTTATAACATAAATGTAGACATTCAGATGCGGAAAAGCCAGAAATTTAACAAAAAAAGTTGACACTGTTTGTAATATGTGTAATATGTGCAAAGCCAAATCATATTGTTGTTTAAAATGTTTTAACAAGGTTCATTAACCTTTTTGTTACGAGCGCCAATTGTATTTGGCATCCACACGACTTGTGTATAAGAGCGCCAGATGTATCTAGTGTGCACACCATATATATGACTGGTCACACATAATGTGTACATTTTCACGTGTGCGCTTGTTCACAGACTGTACTTTGAAGGAGCGCACTGCCGTAAGGAAAGCAGTTAAAGAAGTGTATACACAACTTTTTATAGTATATTAATTACATTTATTTTATACCTTTGATAAAGTTTACATACAGATTAATATTGCCTAAATGAAAAGTGTAATGTTGGTTCCTAAGGATTCAACATGTTAATGATATTTTTTTTATTTGCTTATGTTGGATATTGACTTTCTGGGTTTTATATTGTATTATTTCTTACATTATTTTGGGCATTGACATTTTTTTTTAATACATTCCCAGATACTTTTTTTTTTTTTTTAATTCATTTTTCGGCACCGACTGCTAAGGTCATATGGCCTAGGACCTACTGTTTAAGGTGGATTCCGAACCACCAGAGCTACGGTATATATATCACATAGAAAAACCAGAGGTGATGGGCGGGATTCGAACCCGGGTCTGCCGCGTGGCAGTCTGAGCCTCTATCCACTACACCACCGTAGCTCTCCCACGTACTTTCGAACCTGGAAAATCGCTCTGAACTTTTTGCATCGAAAGTTTTGCCCGGCGAACTTATCCCTTGGATCTTCGTTATCGGGCTCGATAGGACGCCGTGAGTGAGTTCTGCATACGGTCGACGAAAGAGGGACGAAAATATCTGACCGCTTTAGCATCGCCGGGGGCACAATTTTGGAATCGGAACGAGAAGGGTAGAATTCCGTGCAATATGACGAGCTAGAGATTAAACGTAACGTTCTCGTGCGCTGGTTAAATTTGGTTGATTCTGTCAGGCTCTGGGAGCGACATAAAGCGTTGCCGGCATTACTGGGTCAGGAATCAACCGTCAGGCATCAAATAAACGTGCGTCTACCGTCAATAACTCAGATTGATGTCCTGCATACTATAAATTCTAAATCTCGACGGTGCTGGAGGACGTAAGTGGGATGAAATGTAAAATATCTGGCCGAACCAATCCGTTCATTAGCCACGTGGCGACGACAATGATAATATTAACTCGCCGCGCTCAGCAAAACACGAATGTCGACCTACGATCAACGTGCTTATTATTTGTAGCGTGCACAAATGAAGAATATAAACTTTATTTGATGCTCTTCGAAATATTGCAATGGAGAATATAACAGTATTTCGGAGTAACAATCTGTCGATCGTTTCTTAAAGACATACTTTATAAAATTAGATTGAGGTATGTACGTATGATGTTTAAAAAGTTGTGTTAAAGCAAAATGTTTTTACACTTTAGAACACATTGTGATGCACCTCAATAATATCTTCTATACCTGACTTTACAATAAAAACCTCTTATCGTCGTAAAAGAAATCGGACTATAATTGATACGTTACTAATGAGATTATCACATCAAAAGCAAAGTACTTTGCTACACCGAGAATAATCGAGTAATGTACCGAGCACTTTGCAAACTTTCAAATACGTGGTTAGATTTAAAAAATACATCCTGACCACGAAGCTTCTTCTACCGCAATTTATTTAAATCGCTCTTAGGCAAAACGACTTTTTGCACGAGCCAAGATAAACCGAGCAATATTTGCTCGAACTATGTGTATACCAAGATGTGCAAGGAATAATCTCGCGTCTTGAGCGCGGAACACGCGAGAGAGCGGGCGAAACAACCGCCGCTCAGGATGAAAATAAACATATCGCTTTTAGGGCGAGTGTATTGTACGAGCCCCCGCATCGGGGTCAATTAAGCAAATATTTGGTTGCGCAGCCAGCCAGCGGGTTATATCCAGCCTTTTGCTAACCAGAGTTGCGTTTCCTGCGTGCGCAATGTGTGTCAGGGTTGAATCACGCGTACCCGGAGTACAGGATTTTGAGCAGGCCGTGACGCACACGATCGCCACCGTCTCAACCCCTTAATTCGCGCACCCTCATTTGCTTGGATTAACGAATACGGGCCAATGCTAATTCATCCGAATTAAGTTGCAAATTCCGGTTAAATAGCGAAGTGATAATGTACCCCTAATGCCGATCGGCACGCGCGGCTGGTATGGGGCTTATCGGGAAACTTCTTTAGAATTTAAATATAAAAACGATGTCAATGAAAATATAAATGGTAATGTAAATATAAAATGGATGACCTATGTTGATCAGAATGATAAAAATTGATGAAATAAGTTTAATAAAAATATGCAGTTGAAAGAGAAAAAGATCGACGATGAAGTAGAAATGTTAGAAAAATACAGGTTCCGTGTTGTCAATAAGATACTTGAAAAATTTTATTAAGGCGAAAGTATCACCACGTGCTTATGATGATGCGTGTGAAAAAGGCGTCAACGTTTCGAATATTGGCTGTGTGTTTTTCTTCAGGGCTAATTTTGAGGAGAATTCTATGCCTCTGAATCAAAATATGGAGTACATAAGTAAATGAAAAAAAGAGAATTTTATCGATGTTTATTCTATTGCTTTTATATCGAATTAACATAAAATTCCTTAGGAATCGGATTAATCCTGTAATATGGTTAAAAATTATTTTGTTAAACCAAATATTGGTTAATAAATTTTGGACAATTCGCTTAATCAATCTACTTGTCACTGCTTCCAAATTGTCTGCGGAGTTACTCGAATGTTTGCACTTAGGATCAAAGAATAAAGGAGTTAAGAGAAATAATTATTCATAATCTTTTTGAGTAGAGCCATAATAAGGAAAAAAAATATATATAAATTGGTTCATTGCTGGTATTTATTTTTTATTATAATCTCAGGATATGCTCACCTTCTCAGTTCTATCGTGAAGTTGTGTGTTAAGTGTCTATCCAGTTTTCTTGCTCTCTCTTTCTCTCTCGCTCTCTGACCTCTCACGGCATTAATCGTGCGCATAGAAGTTTTCTACGCATATTTATTCGAAGACTATATGCCTATCTGGAAGAAAGTATCGGTTATCGATCGCTTTTTGGTACCAATTGCTCTGATATGACTAAGCTGGCCTTCGCACGCGCACCGTTAATCGGAATTCGAATATTTGCACGTTTCTACTCTAGATTCTTGAACCCTCGAGATTACGTGAAAGTATTTTTCTGCGCGAAATATGTAATCTCGGTTTTTAACGGGTCCCCGATACATTGCGCAGCACGTGCGACGGATACAGATCCAGAAATAAACTTTCAGGCGTCTTTTATTAAATCCGCACGACATAAAGCTCGATCAAAAGATTAAATCATCGTTCTGTGATTTAAGCGATCGTACAACTTTTTATCACCTCTACATTTCATCCAATATTATTGTTCTAATATTTCAATGGTTTCTTAGCGTTGTAATTTATTTTTAGTTAAATCTCTTTCTTCTCAAAACATATTGACACTGTCTGTAATCTTTGTGATTCGCAGAGCGTAGAGTCACAAGATTAGCAACCTCCAAGAGACTCGTATTTCTGACTAGGAGGGCCACGCCTCAACAAAGGTTTCTGCAGCAATACGAAATTCGTGCTACGACTTGATCAATTTTCGTCAAAAGGTAAGAAGAGTGCCTCTTATATATACAACTAATTAACTATTGTATCACACAGCTAACGCACATACGCTTAAATGATATTCAAAATATCATGGAAGACACAATCCTGGATATTAATAGTCTCATCCAGCATTCTAATTCTCACACTTAATTGAAATAGCTTCTCCATCTGTTGTTGTTGGAGTTAGAATATCTCTGTCGACAGAACGACATTGTGTGCGAGGAAGTCAATCATTTTTGCCACACGTGGCTCAGAAAATAATATAAATTTATTAAGTTTAAGAATTAAATTCTAACTCCAACAAACCAGATGGAGAACGTAGAATAATTAAGTGTCAGAATTAGAGAGTTCGATAAGACGACTAAGATCCAGGATCGTCTTAAAATCGTCTCTGTCACGAGCAAGGAGGTCAGGAGTACCGATGTACACAATATCATGGAAAAGCTTTGTCCACGAAAGATTTAAAGAAGTGTCTGGCGGGGGATTTAAAGTCCCGTCAGAAAGTTGAATACTTCCAAGATAAGGGCCGCGTCTTGGGGAAGCTCCTGGATTAACTGTAAAGGGTATATAAACGATCGATCGGATCGATTCGGAACGTAAATGACCTACTTCTCGCGCTCACAATTTCCAGAGCCATCGCGTCAGCGTCGCTTTCTCATCGACTCGACCCAGGATGAAGTTCATGTCGCCTCGTATTAAATAGCGGCCGATAATACGATCGAGCTCCATTGGGATTCGTCGATTCCTCCCTTCTTCTGTCTATGCAGGCTCTTCCATTACCGGTGCACTGCACTTAAAGCCCGTGAATAATTCAATGGACACACATCCGTGCAGAAGATCGTCTCGATATTCTGGCGGGTGTTTTCTGTCCGTCGGAGCTACGAATTATAAATGAATTAAACCCGCCACACCGCTCGGGCGGACCTGGATCGTTGACCTTTTGGCACACATGGTGCTCGCGAGTGATACGTTTCTTATCTCGATCCGAGTTTTCGATTAGGTTCCACGTCATAAATAATAGCTCTATGCCATTTCCGTCAGATTGGACTGTTTACCTTCCTTCTGGTATATAAATAATGTTCGTTAATCGAACGTATTTAGATACCGCGTGAAGAGCTTACTAAGCTTTGCCCACTGGTCTAATTGGAAATTTGCATTCATCTATCATGATGACAGACGTGACAGTTAGTGAGAGTGTTACTCGTTATTAATGCGTTTTTTATTTATACGTGAAAGACTTAACGGTTTGGAAACTTTAGCATTATTCAATGCTGCGTGGATAATTTTATACTAACTGTATATCGTTAAAGTCCCACGTTTTTTAGATTAGAATAGACTATTTGCTTTTTGGCATACAGGATACTGTCCAATTGGCGTAATTGATTATCTGATTTATAGCCTATTTCTGTTGTATATTGTGTAATATTCTGTTTATTTTAATAAAGCGTCCCTCAAAGCATTGGATTATCAGGAATCACTATTTTATTCGAAACGTCGTATCATTGTGTAAGATATTTAGAACACTGTCCCTACTTACTTTTAATTACAAATTGTTCTGCTCAATGCCGAATTTCATCCTTCAAAGCGTCCCTAGTTGGCTAGAAGAGCGCAAATTAAATGCCCCTTTTACCGACTTAAAAGCGATTCCATTATGAAACATTATCAGAGAGGGAGAGAGAGAGAGAGAGAGAGAGAGGATAGAGAGTAGATGCCCGAGTACGTAAAGTACGAGTCTAATATCTCAAGTCGAAAAATCAAATGGCTTTGTCCAATTAGTAGTTGGAATCCAGTGAAATACGAAGAGGTCTGCGCGTGCCTTTTAACCGCTTTTCCCTTCTTCGGCCCACGGGAAGCATAGAGTTCCTTTCCGGGACATTAATTTTGCAGTTCCTCCCCTGCCCATTCCCACTCGTTTCTTGCCTTTCGCGGTCCACTAACAATACCTTCAAAGCACTACTTATATTTTAAGTCGCAATGGTCTGCGTTTTATGATATCCCCATGCTTGTGCAGCTGAGAAACGCGCGTTAATTATCTTTCTACCTGATCTACTAATGATGCAATTTTGAGAAGTTATGACAAAAGAGCGTTTATGGTCGTAATTAAGATCCTTACATTCTGACAGTAAGTCCAATCATGCATTGCAGATAATAATGTGGGAAAATAAGAATTTAAGAGCAGAAGATATAATTGTAAAAGAAAAGCTGTTTATTATATAGCGTTTCGATACGCTTATGCTTCACGGTCTATGTCTCGTGGTAAAGTCTTTTTTGATTTCCCTCACACACAGTTTTTATAAAGTCGTTCGCTTATATGCTTGTACATGCATACATGCATTCAAGGAATATAGTGGGAGTTAACAAACGCTGATAAAATTATTTATTAAGATATCCTATAAAATAATAATATTTCCTTCCTTCTCGTTAAATCATTGAAGATAAATCGTGCTGCGTGGGAGGTATACACTCCACTCTGAATTTTTTATTCAGGCTAACTAAAATTTTCCTCGCGAGATGAAAACTTAAAAAGGAATTGTTTCTTATTAATTATAAAAATCGTACGACATACGTTGCAAGTGAATTTTAATGGCGTGACGAGATACACTCAAACAAATCAGAAGAGGTCCAAAAGTGACGAATAATCGACCCAGCACGGAACGTGTTAAGACTAGAACTACCGAGCTAGTCAAAACAACTGTTCAGTAATGTCTTAAATAAAATCACAGCTTTATGAGAATGTATTTTCTGAGATTATCCATGATTTTCATGTGGCATTTAGAACATTATATTAATTTATTCAAATTTCTTTTTACCCTCTCTTTCTTTTTAAGACATATACGATGTTTTAAATGTCTCCAAAAAGTGATGGGTAGTTCCAGCGTTGACGAGGATTGCGTAGCAATGCGGTCGCAAAGGTCGCAGGAGGATTTTTTCTAATCGATGATTAAAGGCCATTAAACGTCCAAAGATCGTCTCCTACCTTTTAATCGTGGCCCAGCATTACCGCCAGAGGGGAGGAGCACTGCGCCTCTGGCGCATTAATTATCCTATTCCCCCGCCCCTTTACCTTTCTTGCTCGCTTCCTGACGGCACTGCGCGCTCTCAACCCACGTTAACCTTTTTGCAGTAAACTTTCGGAACAGAGCGCTGGTTTCGCGGCGGCCGTCGAAAACGTAAAGGCGCCGCACAGCCCAGTAGCGCCGGCATTACGGTTAATATGGGAGGGAGTTAAAAATGAAATATCGGCCGCGGAAAGAGCAAAAAGGTGGGGCGGGATGAAAAAGGTCGCGGGAGAAATAAAAGGTGCTGGGGAAAATCTTAAAAGTGATTTATGCCGACGGTAACGATCGCAGCCGTGCGTTCTTTATCGCCAATGAACTCTCCCTTTCTTGTTTGAAAATTTAAACGGCCGTTTCAGTCGGATCGTGCATTTCTTTTTTCTTTTTTTTTTTAATTCATTTTCTGCATCGAGTGCTGAGATTATTTGTAGGGTCTGCTGTTTAAGGTGGGTTCCTAATCACCAGAGTTACGGTATACGTATCACGTGAAAGAATCGGAGGTGATAGGCGTAATTCGGATCCTGCGTGAAAGTTCGAACTTCTGTCCAGTACACCACTGTAACTCTTTTCGATCGTGTGTTTCTCTTGCTTTTGTAAGGTCCTCGTGCACGAGGCCTGATTGTTTCTTTAAATCTCCTCTTTTCACCGGTGAGGTGATTCGACCTAGGATCTGATGTCTTAAGGTGATTTTGGAACAATCGAAACAATGGTGCGCGCACACTCACACGCGCGGTGTGCATGCTGCAAATATATATACATGTATATAAGTATGGAAACTTCTCCAGAGGTAATAGGCGAGATTTAAACTTGACTCTTGCGCGTGAAAGTTCAACTCTCTACTCACCACATTACTGCAGGACTTGATATATTAAGTAAGTGTAGAGATAACTGCGATTAAAACTACTACCTATAATCATTAGTTTCAATTACAATCGTCTTTATTCGATCGTAATAAACAAATGGTACGCAATAATAGGCACTTTGGCAAAGGTTAGGATTTAAGTTTTAGAGGCATATTAGACGATTTTCATAAAGACGAAACGAGGCATCGAGCGGCCTTGATCTGGTATCTCCCTAACCCAGTATTCCGTGGTATTATCGGAAAACGAAGTTCCTTTCGGTTGCGTTAAAATCGTTGCGGTATCGTCATAAACAAAATGTACCCCTGAGCGGAAGCATTATCATTACCCGGAGCAATCGTTAGGCTCTATTACTTTGCCCGTGAACTACATTCTCCTGGAATTTCTGTAAACAACATCCTCAAATATAGACGCGATCGTGGGCAGGGATATTAGCCGAATTACCTGGACGAAATAAAAGTGCAGACAATCTGTATGGAGGGCTGTAAAGCGACGTCGTATTCCCTCTCGCGGAAAGAACGGAATATGCAGATTTTACGTTTCCTTCACAAGCACAATGGACGAATATACTTCAGGCGCTGTGGTCAATAACGATCACAGAGTGTGGTGGTTGGATATAAAAGAAGTACCAATGTAAATAAGAATCTTGTAACCGCATACGTTAAAAAGGGAATTACATCTACAAGGAGAGGACCGAAGGATTCCTTATTCACAATAATCCGCAAGTAAATTGAGGGAGAAATACCAACGAAATCAAAATGTATGTCCAGCACCAAAGCTCCCAGCTGGAGCTATTTATATTGCACGGTCTTCTCGTCCAGCAGAGCGTAGATTTTATTTTGCTAATCCAATTCCAGTGTATCGCGGATTTTTCTTTATCATGACCATGAACTACATTGCGAATGGCCTTTCGAAGTCGATCGAAGATCGGTGTTCCGAACGAAACGCTTAATTCGGACCTTATTAAATCGTCCTTCAAATCCACAAACCGCGGAATCCGCCACATATTTCATAATCGTCCCATTGCACGTGCGAACTTGGGAAAAGTGCGCGGGCGTATAACTCGCAAGCGTGAAATCCTCGTTTAAAATCGCCACGCATCCTTCTCATCCCCTGGAAGCCAGACTTTTATTCCCTAATCCAATTTCGCTATATCGAGGATTGTCTTTGCCACGGCCATGGACTACATAGCGCTGGTACCAATGTTAATCGAGGATCGGCAAGGACTCGCCCATCCCTCATTTGCGTCTCGTTATCGACGATAACGCCGCGCACTTTGCGGCGGACTGCATTAAGGGCATTTCGATCTGGAAACGTACGATGTAAATCCACGTCGTCGCGGTCAAGGCCGGGATAATTTAACAAATTCGATCAGGGCTCCCATACATAATGCAACGCCAAGACCAAAAACGCCATCTGAAATATGTATCGGGCGCGATCAGACATTCAATTTGCATTCGCTAAAGGGATTTCGGATCCGAATTTCGGGGCCATTAATCAAGCGACGTTAATCGTACCGCATCGTGTCGTATCTGCTTTCGAAATAATTCCAGTACGTGGAAGCCGGTTTTGTCCGTAATAATTTCAGCGCGCGCCGATATAAAGGCACTCGTTTCGCGCGAGCGACTCTGGTTAACGCTGATGCATCTGACCGCATTCGCGAATTTGGGACGGATTTCGGGGAAAAAAGGCGGTTTCCATACAATTTCCATACCAGCGGATATTTCGAAAACGGGACCGATATTCCTGTAACGTGAAATGCGACATGGGTTTTTTTTTACTCGGTCGATTCTCGATGAGGAATCTAATGGCCTTAATGCGATACTTTTTTTTTCTACTCTTGTGCTTACAGTAGAACTCAATTCGCAACAATGTGAAATCCCCTTATAGGAATATCGATGAACATATTGATTTTACCAAAAGTACATTTTTAAATAGCGCGTACATTATACAACATTTCCATCTTGATTTCCATGCTTTTAATTCGTTTCCATGTTTTCGTTTAACCATATTTTTAATTCGTTATCTATACAATGTCATATTATATCGATCCAAAGTACTTTCCAAACCATCCTCCCTCTCGCGAGGAGAGACGCGAACAAACGTTGTCCCACGAATAAAACGAACGATCTATATACCATCGCTTCGAACAAATCAAGATTATCCAAACCATCCGGGAGATTAGTGAAAAGCAAACATGGACAATTTGCACTGCCGTCAGAAACGGAGGAGAACAAAAGGGGGGGCGATATAAAACTCAGCTTAACTCGTTATCGAGCCACTAGATACCCGAATCTGGAATTAGATCCAGAGCATCCATATAAATTGCCGTAAGCTCCGGAATCCCTCCGGTTTTGTTCAAGAGCAACGCCCGCGTTTCCTTCTTCCACGACCTGGGAAACCGTGAAACACGTTTGCGCCAGCACCGAACTAATGTCGGGGCGCCATGAAATTGAGGAACACCATGTATAAGGGAGCCAGGAGCGTGGGCGAGGCTCGCTTATGCAATGGCACACACGGTGAGTGCCACTTGCAACAGCACGTAACGCCGCTGAATGGACTTTCAGCTATAAAGCTGGGGGAAAATTCTCGCGAAACCTGCTCACGGCTAATTGCTGGAGGGCGGAACCTTTCGGTACGTGCCAGGCGCTGTTCATTGGTGAACCAGTGCACTGTTTTGGAGAACTTATTATTGTAGATAATTGTGGATGTCACTTTTACTTGTACTCGTGTCATTGTAGATAATCGTAGACGCTGCTCAGACTTGTAGATGTTACTGTTGTACGTAGTGGAGGGGAAAACAACGGTGGGACGGGGGTTGGTGTATAATTTATTATTACTCTCTACATAGAAGCATTATCGTAAGATTAGGTTTCGGGTAGAAATGTCAAGTTAACCCTCTAATTTCCAGCTATATGTTTTTTGGCATAACTAGCCAGGTCCGTCTGAAGGTGGATACATCTTTAGTAGGTGTACCAAGTGACTGTGTACCGAAAGCAAATATTTCAATATAGATTTATTATCAGCGGTCCTGAATTATATGCAGCAAATTTTGCGCGACGATAAAAAAAAATTGGGCGTTAGAGAGTTAAGGAAAGAATTGCAGATTGAATGTATTCGATAAATATAAATATGTATACGCGCGCGCAAACGTATATGTCATGCGTGTCGTGAGATTATACGTGCATATATGCGTGTGCGCTGCATGTGTGCATGCGCGCTGTGTATACGCGCCTGGACGTGTCGCATACTGCGTGCGCATAGCGCGTGAGCGCTCGTGTTTGCTCGTGACGTGTGCGCATGCGTGGTGCGCATGTCGCGTATGCACGTATATATGTGTGCGTGGTACGCACGCGCATGTGTGTGTGCATACGTGTCACGTAGTGCGCGCGTATGTTATTACGAATACAACGAGCATATAACCACAATACGAGTTAGGATGCCAGCCATTCTATTACGATTTAATAAAACACAACGGTATTACGACTTAATACGACATGGCTGCCTTTCGATTGTCTATGACGACGACAATATTTCGACTCCACGCGACATTGACTTGCTACGACACTGCTGTTCCAACTCTCCTTTTAGAACTAACCACTCCATCACCTCTTTGGACTTCGATTGCCTCAAATTCCATAGGCGCCAGGCACAGTGCACCGACGGTGGCATGCATACACTGTATAAACAATGCCGTAATCCAGCGCCAACGACACACTTATCGCGACATTCGATAGGTTTCACGGCTAGATTAAAAAAAATCAGCCACGAAATTTCAAGCATGTCCTCTATACAACCAAAAGAAATAACTACTAGTCCTTCAACTTCCTATTATACAAAATCATGCTCAGTGTGTATTAGCTGTTAAGTTTATTCGAATAAAAGTAAAAAAGAATTGCATGCACTACCACAGAAATCTACAACTTCCTGGACTAGCTACAGTGACGATCATTCTGTTAATATCCTGCATTACAGGGGTTTACATAATTATCAAAACATCCCTACCTTCAATCCTATCGTCGCAAATCGTTTCCCTTTACGAGGCGCTGGTTTTTTCCTGTCTTGTTTCGATAAACCAACTCTACAATACGCGAAATTGAGAAAATTCCCAGACGAGCATTAGCCCGGGGATAGGACGAGGGAGACGAAACTTGATGCCACCGTAATGTCGTCGATTGAGAATTCAATCTCCCGTAAGGAATCGAGTCAAACCCCAACCGATGCCTCGATTCTCGAGGAAGAAATGAGCCTCGAGAAGCTAATTCGACGGTACCAAAATCACGTCGGCGCATGGCCGGGTATTAATTGCGGTCGGCGACTGCGTCAGCGGGAGCAATTTCACTGGGACTAACGCAATTACCCCGATACCTATGCGTACAATTAGAAAATCCCGAAAATCAGGACTGTAAGGACGTAGAACAGGTCTGCATAGACGAAGCGATCCGCAAATGGCGCTATTAAATTACCAAGCTTGCTTTCGGTTTGAAGACAAAATAAGGTCCACGGTAATTTTCAATGAAGCGTTCGCTTTTGAGGTATATCCGCTTGAAATGCCTTCCAGCGCCAGTTTACAACAGACGCTCGAAAGCAACTTTGTACTAAATAGTTCGCCTAATACGCTACTTCCCCGTTTCCCTCGTAGAATATAACATACCTGAATATAAAGGGTTATGTGTGAAAGAGAAATTCGGTTATTTACGTTTCAATCCGTATGGAAATTTTCGAAATATTACGTCATACGAGGGAGACTACTTCAATGGGCATGTCGACATTTTTCGTCGTGAAGAATCCTGTCTTGAAACCGCTTTCAAGATGTCTCGCGTGGGTTGAAACTCATCGAGAGATAAAAGTAAATACTTTTTTTTTGCTAATTCTATTAGGAATAATAGAAACACCTTTTTATAAGCCAAAATATAGATATTAACTGCGGTCGTCATCTATTAGTGCACTATGTCCTTCTTTGACACTTAAACCATTTAGACTGATTGAGAAACATTTTGCGGATTACGTACCATCCCAAATTTAGTGTCACTTTGTTATTGCTTGTTTTGCCGAAATAATGATTTAAATTCGTTCAATTAATTCTTAGAACATTGAAAATATTTTATTTGTATATTAAATATATTCAAATATTTTATCATCGAAATAAATAAAATTAATAAGTCAAAAACGATTTACTTTTATTACTCGAGGTATGATAAAATTACTCATTACTGCAAAGAAAAAAGTCTCCATTATGAAACGAGTTGAACAAAAGTTTATTCCCCGGTTGGCAGGTTCATTATTACATCGTTCTGCTCGCAAGTGAATTTGCGTTGATATGTTTACTCGGTCAGAATCACTTCAAGAACCTTACAATACGGTCCACGCCATTGTTTCCTTAGACTTGTGGCCTGAGTCGTGCCTCCAAATATTGGGTTGCTATTCAGAATGTTGCTTTGCGTAGGTGCTTAAATAGGTGTGCAGCTTGCAAATAGGCGTACAATGTTGCGATACGTAGCGGATTATCATCATCGATCCGTACCTTTGGTTAGTAACGCACCTTCCTCGATTTCGGCCAAGCAATCAAATTAGAGTAGACATCGTAACGAACCAATTAAGCTTCGTATCTCGATGCTCATCTACTCTGACCTGCTTGATCATCGCGTATCCGTGCGGTCGGACCGTGATCGACGAAAGTGTCCGGGCCGATAACGCCAAAGGAGATGTTTGGCGAGAAAAGTGACACCCATTACTGCCGCTTAAGCTGAACAGGTAGATAATTACGATATTCGATGCAGTTATCGTGCTCTTGCACGCGACCGCTTTTATGGACACCCTTTGTGTCGCTGTCCATGCACCTACCAACGTTACTGAATTATCAGACCGCGTACATTTGTTTCGCAATCCCACGTTTGCGTACTCTTGCTTCATTTTTTCAATATATAAACATTTGTGTGTCTCAGGATACAATGCAATACATAATGCATTGCCCTGGATTAAATTAAATTCTCTTCCATGAATTTGGATAAACGTTTAGTTAGGTGACGAATGTTGATTAAGATCATGATCTAAAAAAGTTGAAAACGTTAGGAAAATAAATCTGAAGCACTTATAATAAATATTCTATACTTAACATTAATTAGATAAAAGTAATAACACTTGTGTTTCGTATACAACTTTACAGATTTGACAAATTGCATTTTTCTGCATACTCATTCTATCTTTTATTCGCGGTATATACGCAGTGGTGCTGCGATACGAAATGTTTCGGTGATATATACCAAAACAAGACTGTCTTTCCAATCAAGTGTATCTGAGAAAGTTTGCTCGGGCAGCTCTTCGTCATGGAGCATCAATGTTCCAATTAGTCGACGTCAAACGCCACGCCAAGGCTACTAACTTTCGCGAATGTTTTCTTTTCCCAGAAATTCTCGTCGCCCAAGTACTTAGGCTAAGAGCAAAGTCGATCGTACGTAACAAATTTTTTGGCCAGTAAATAGAGAAAATCGATGCTATTAATCTCGAGTAAAAATGATTATGCATATATCATACAGAATCTACTGGACATTTAAAATCATTATCGTTTAGCTCGTCAGTACACTACGCGAACTGATTAATAATAATCATAATAATAATCATCAGGTAAATAAAATATAATTGAGATAATAATAGCCACATATATTATTACCAGTAACAGTTCCTTGTCATGAAATTCTCTCTTATCGCATTTTATTTATTTTACCGTATCGTTGCCTCTTAGTAGATAATATTTATACCGTGTTATCTTTTGTCTTACGTTTCTTACGTATGTGCGTTATATTATATCTATTCTATTTACGCGCGTGTCTGTGCGTGTATGTGCAGGCTGTAAAGTAGCATAGAAATCGTAATAATATGCATAGAAAATTGTAGAGTTTTGAATAAATAAAACAGGGGTATATTTGAGCGATCATGAGTAACAAACAGTTCTTGAATTTAAATTTACTGGAACGAAGCAACGACGGGTAGGGAAATAGCCCTTGAATAATAACGAGTAACAACGGCTCTTGAATTTTAGATCGATGAAATGGAGGAAATGCCAGTAATGAAGAATAACCCCAGCATAAATATCCTTTTCTCTGGAATCGTATTAATTTCAATAGTGACTCGGATTTCTTACGCTAGAGCGGCTCCATAATGACTGCCCAATCGAAGCTTTCGATAGATCAGTGGTACCGCATGACAATACGTTAATATTAAGGTAAAAGCATAATTAATATTTTGTTTAATTAAAATACCACGTATCATTTTTTATCACAATAATTAGGAACGAATACTTTTAATAGGACTAAGGTAAAAGCACCAGTAGCTGACACTGTATCGGTACTTGGTACTTTTTCAAAAAAAGTAAATAAATAAGAAAACCACAAGCTGGAGTACATCGAACCTTGTTAGTCTATGTAGTGTCACTCTTCAGCTGCTTAATTGCGAAATACAGTACATAATCCGACATTGAGAAGTGTCACAGCGACGGGTTAATCAAACCCGTGCGCGACTCTTACGATTTTTGCGCATTCTCTTAAAACCACTAAGGACTTGGTTAAAATGTAAGTATTGCTAATTTGTATTACTTACATTACCAAGACTAGTTCATTAATTAGTTTTTCTCCCTATGTCAACTACCGGAATAAAAGAATGTCGACCACTCAATTTTTTCTTTTCACCGGTTGCCAATTATTGAATCAAATTTTACTTAAAAAAAAAAAAAAAGAAATGTTTCCAACCGCTATTAGGAATAAACACTCCTCGTAATATATAATAATAGAAGAATAGTTTGTGCAGCGACTGCTAATCATAAATTATCCATAAAGTGGGCTTAGCCTGCGCTATGTGAACGAATGGGGGAAAAATTGCTTAAAGTATCAACTACCGGTACCTTCACCTTAGTTCGATGTTGCTTTTTACCCCTCCGATTCCAGTGGTCATGGAGTCCCAGGCTAAATACCAAACGGCTAATGTCCTCCCCGAAAATAAATATCCGCCGTGACAGAGCAGACTCCTAGGTTCACCTTATCCATTAAAGCTATTCTTGGGCGGCCCAGGGGAGTAATGAATTACTCTCGTCTGTTAGTTCGTGACGAGTCCAAAATCAAGGTTAAGCAAAAAAGAGCAATCGATTCCTCGCGTCTGCCTTTTGCTCCTCTCCGGACTTTCTTTCCTCGCTGCTCGGCAGTTGCGATGCCTTTGCGAGAAGTTGCTCGACAGTGAGAGAGAAAAAAAGCATATCTGTGTTCGAAGTCCGACGGTTGGCGAGAGCGGTGAATTATTTCGCAAGCCCATTTCCCGAAGGAACATCGTTCCACGTGGGACGAAAGTAAAGAATGGCAAAGCATGCTTGCGTCTGCGGGGCTGTTAAACCTTGGGGATGCAGGTTTTGAATAATTCAGGGCTAAAAATCATTTTTCATCGATTGGAATGAGAGTCGAGGGAAATTATTTCCCACGCGCGAATGTCGATTTGGTCGACAGAACTTGAACTTCAAGAGGTCAGACGAAGAGATTACTGTAAAGAAAGTATAGAGATAAATGCTCGCTATGATCACTCGTTATCAGATGTCATGAGAGTCGAGAGGTTTGTATAATCGTAAGCTTTTCCTCTTCGAGGAATAATAAAGTCATACGTGAGTAAATAATAACTAGCGATAAATAGACTATAAATTTTAATTATGCAAAATACTAAAAAATGTATCGTGAAAGTGTTATTAAATTATGGAAGAGTTGTTCAAACATGAAATCTATATCTATATTCCATTGCATTATAGATTTAAAAAATGGGGAACTTACAAAAGGATCTTCGTATACCGCACAGTAAGTTGCTCATTTTCAAATATCGTATGGAAATAAGCTCTCTCAGTCTTCTCTCGATTTTTTTAATAAAAATTATCCAAAACATTTTTCGTTATAGAAAAATAACGATCCCTGCTTTTCCAGTTCGTACCTACAATTCACAACGCCTTCATCGCCGCATACTATAACATTCCTTAAAAGAGGTAAGTTTTCAAGAAGAAAACTTCTCATCTTCAAAGAATTCCGTAAATTCTCAAATAATGGATCTATTTATTGATTCCACTCGAAGGTCTTGCCCTGCGTGTGGCATTCATTCTTATCTCTGGGGATTCGTACGCATATTGAAACCGTGTGACCCCGCAACGCCCTAATCGATCAGTACATCGACGTATCCATTACTCACGTACACCAAGACGGCGGTAAGCAGGGATAAGAGAATCTGGTGAGACGTTATCAAGAAATCGACATTGCGTTTACGTGACGTTCCGGTGAAAAGGTGCGAGGCTATATCGGATAAGAAACACGCTAGCGCGCCGCCACCCTAATGGCATGACTTCGTCGAGGTCCCGCTGGTGGTTCCTTGGAAACTTTTAACCGAAAAATATCCCAGCGTAATACCTTGACGTGTAACGTCCGAATCGATGATGTTAGGAAAATGGCGGTGGGAGGTAGACATTTTCCCAATTTTCGACAAGCTTTCGTACAAATCAGAGGATTTTCCAAAGTTATTCATTTAAAACGTAAAAAGGTTTTCCAAAGTTTTCTTATTTACCGCGAGACTGAATTTTCGACGACTCTGTTATTAGCACGTTCCGTGCAAGATCGATTTTTCGTTACTTTCGGACTTATTTTTGATTTTCGTTCGAGCCACGCGGGGTGTATTACAAATTGCTTCTAATGTATGTCTTACGATTTTTATAATTGATAAGATACAATTTTTTTTTAATTTTTCATTCTGCGAGGAAAATTCTAAATAGCCTGAATGGAAAATTCTGACCATAACGGTTCTTTGGAAATAAATACGATTGCATACGCATGAAACGCTGCGAGCAAATGTATCTTGTACAATGTGAACAATCTACGAGAATAGTGAAATTGTTTGGAGAGGATTTTGAGGCAGGTAGCAGTATTTCATTGGCGTGTTGCCCTCTTAGATTCTAATTTATCGAGGTTGAACGCCCTTAAGAGAGACCTTTGCACGGAATTGAATTTGTGTTTCAAGGGTTAATGAACTTCACGATCGCGCAGCGACCATTCGTAAAATAACAAGCACGTTATCGAGATCCTTAACCCACTTACCTTGTATTTCAGTGCTGACTATTCAAGTAATGAATAAGGCATGACGAGTAAATATATATTCATACGCATATATATACATATATCTACATTCATACATTATCCATGTACATGCGTGGTAAATTTGTAAGTTTATTAATTTAAGAACAGCTGCACAGAGCAATATAATAAATTATGAACAAGAAATTCTAGAAATATGTATTAAATAACGTAAAAAACACAAATCGCTAATCTCATCTTTTCGCTTCGTCGCTTGGCAACCACTAAACGCCTGCCCATTTTTGGACACACAACCCTGTTTCCCTCGCACAAATCCAATTCAAATCTGTCTCTCCTCGCCTTTCGTACATTTTCGCACCACACGCATAACTATCTGTCGCATGCCACTCGCACCACACGTATGTATATTGCAAGGGAATAGATGTGGCGAGCTGTACAGGTGTGAAGGTGATGTAGGGTATTGTACTTTATGCGAGCGGTCCTTCGCTCGTTGCTAGGGAACTCTTGTTGAAAAAAACGTTCGTTGCCAAGAGAGTCGCGAGGCGTCAGAGAATTCGTGCGCGACGATCGCGGAATAAACGTATTTATTTCTTATTCTTGTTTTATTTCTATGTTTCTCACGTAGACCTTCCTTATGATTTTATATGCTCTTTACTAAAGAAACAACAGCCTCTTAAGTTCCGGGGATTGCAACATCATCCGTTATTCTATAGGTAATATTCCATAAAAACTGCATACATCTAACCTATGCTACCTATCTTAATCCATTATATCCAACGATATAACCTTGAAATCTAATCTTGCCATACGTTTCACACGCCACAATAAGCTCGCGCTATTCGTCACAGATCAACCTTTCGATCGCAAAGGCGTACGTATGCGCTGCCACAGATCCATCGGTATACACGACAAGCGTACACGCACGCTGCCACGCGCAACTGTTCCGCGCATATCGCGACGCATATAATAATCGTTTCTGATTGGTGCGCGACGTGGTCAAAGGCTTCGAGCTGGATTCAAAGCGTGGGCCTTTCGCGGAGTCGAGAATTGTGCTCGACACGATGGGTGGATTTGCCGGGCGGATTTTAAGCGCGCGGACATTTGCGGAGGATTAGGGGGAAAAAGAGGGGGCTGTAATGGCTCAACGGGCCGGATTTATGATGCAGGAGCACGGAGATAAAATCAGGTTTCCCTTTCGTTCGGCGAATTTGCCCCCGCGACCTTGTACAGATCGTATACACGGGCATAAAGCTCAACGAGCCGAGCTTTATGATAGCGCTCGTCCTACGCGGTATGCACATCGAAAGAATTACTTCGGACGTCACGGCGGAAATGGCCAAAGGGGCGGCTCACCAGGCGCGTTTCATCGCCGATTCTTCGCTTCCTCCTGTCGCGCGTGGTCGATGAAAATGTAATAGAAGCGTAGACCTGTGTTGGAACATTGCTGGATGATGGACACTCGATCCTTTGTTTTTACGATCTTCCGTTTTTGATATTGAACCATCCGGAAAATTCTGAGACTGTGAACGCCCCCAAGGTTTATAGTCGATTCCTCAGGTGGCATCGATGATTCTTACTTTATGGAAGGTATTAAGGTAAAAGCAGCGGTAGTTGACACTGCATCAGTACTTGACACTTTAAAAAATAAATAAATAAATGAATAAGAGAATGAAATGACACGATTTCAAGGTGGTTTATGAAATTTCAGAAAGATAATTCGAGTCTAAAATATGGGGAGTTTTTCGGACGTTCAAGTTGACGAAAGCTGTCACAGAAAATCCTCGTTGTAAGGTAGAAAAATGAGCAATAAAACTAAACTTACCAGAAAGCACGGTACATGATAATTTTTATGAAACTTGCTTATTTAAAGCTGCAGGAATTTCCGGAAATTTCCATCATATCTTGCTGTTAATCTAAAAATTGCAAGCGTTTTGCTATGGCATGGATACTACATAAAGCGGAAAATATTATTTATAGATAGGCACAAGGTGACATAATTAATTCAAAATTAAATCAACGCTGTTCTTTCTCTAATCTATTTTCAACGAAGTCCTTGCAAAGTACTTGACATTGAGTACAACTTAACATTTGGATCAATATTTAAAATAATGTTTTCCATATTTCAATTATTCCAACATAACACACTCAAAAGAAGGTCGGTGTAATTTAAAGGGGAAATTTTATAGAACAATGTACTACAATTTCCATACGTATAATTCGTGAAGCTCTACTTTTCACGCTAAAATTCCCACCCAATTCTTTTTCATGCTAAAGTGGTAAAAATTATTATTGCCATAACACAAGCAGCGTCGGTATAGCGTTAATCTGATGATACTTGATTGGATAAAGATACACCAACGCTTTGTAAAATATCGCGTGAGTGGATCAACCCAGAGGATTATCGAGGTATATTCCAGAAACGAGAGAGAAGTATCTCGACCAAGCAAATCAGAACGCCAATAAGTTCGCATATGAAGAACAGTTGAATCACGACGCGGAGGTGCTTCAGGGTAAGAATTCCATCCGTCTGCTGCATAGCCATTTCTTTGTTCTCGTCTATCACGTAGGTCGACATCCATTTGTCGGTCAATGCAGTTTCTCGGAAGTCCGTGACGATTTGTCGAAGCGGAAGGCGAAAAGGGTGACCCCTCCGGGTGAACAGCAGCACAGGAAATTTCAGGATTGGCTCGGCCAATGTGTAAATACGTAGGCTTCTGTTCATCCGGTACTCCCAGTTTAATTTGTTCACCGTAAACTGCTGCACCACTCCCATCGTCCTGTTCTCGAATATAGCCTTGAAGGTGTCCGCCGCCTCCATGATTATATACCTGTCGATGGAAACAAGCGCAAAGTGAAAACTGAAGTAGAACAAGTCGGCAATCTTACGTACGATTTAACCAGTTAACTGCGGAGGGTAGTTTTAAAACTTCTCCGCAGGGTGCGTAATTATAATCAGGGGCGACGACTATACACTTTGAATGTGATACAAATGGTTCTGTAATCAATTTTGTGCAAAAATCGAAGTAAAACGTAAAGGATTAAACTTTTATTGGATACAGAATTAACGAGTCATGGTTAAGAAAGATATCGTCATCGAAAACAAAAAGATTGCATGAAAATTATAGAATTCATAAATAGGAAAAGTTAAAAAACAAACAAGATTAAGAAATTCAATGAGTTTTAGCGTGGTATTTTTCACAGCAAGGTACCACGCAAGTTGTTTATGTTAAGCAGGATACTGTGTATATTATTTATGTTACTGCAATTGTAATCAGGCAATAGGCGATACACACGGTAAAGTACACAAAGCAAAACGGAGAATACACGATGCATTGAGGAAAATAATCGACTCATTTTGTAGAAACTAATACTAATCACTTCATAGCAAGTTTATCCAGGATATACATCACTACATGACACGTGTATTACATATTATCGAAACATTGAGTCTTCATATAAAATATTAATTTTTTATTATTCACGACGCTATAACCGCACCAAAACAAAGATTTCGATTAATATGCACACGTATCAAACACAGTTAACTAATTAAATAAACTGGAAGTTAAAACCTAAACCAATTCATATCCCCCAAAAATATGAAACATATTTTCATAATAAATCAAATCATTTCCACTCAAAGCGCGCATTCAGTACATCAGACAAATACAATCATAATGAACAAGCGATAAGACAGTACACACAAAACAACACCATCGAACGCTCAGCACGTTAACACACAAACAATCACCATTGCCATCGAAGAAATCCCACCGAAACACATGCCGTAGAAATCACCTGTCGTACAAGTCCTTCATGTACGGCTCCTGCGACTGTTTCAAGAAAGTCTGCGCGATGAGGGGCCCGCCAATCGGTTGGCCCGAGTCTCGAAGATCCTCCAGGCCGGTCAGGAGATCCTCCTCGTCGACGCGAGACAGGATGCTGGTGAAGGTGCTGTTGTAGGCGATGTTCAGGTGAAGGGAGAAGATCATCCATATCAGGAGGACGAGTCTCAATCCGAACTTCTTTGGAAAGCTGACGCTCTGCGCGAGGGATATGGCGTAGATCTCCATGTAGGCCACGCGCTCGCGGATCAGCCCGGAGGCCGAGAGCCTCCTCAGGACGAATACGAGGAGCGCGTAGACGACGAGCAGTAGGAGGAAGCAGAGCCAGACGGAGAGGCGGAAGGGCATCAGCAACTTCAGGATCTCATTACCGAAATTTCGGTAGCGCACTCTGGCCGCGAAGACCATGTACCTGTATCTGTACCAGCAAACAACCTCCAGGGCTTCGAGGATGTTGCCGTCCTCCGGCGGGACGCCACTTACTACGTCTATCTCGCCGTTAATAAGTTTCGCCGTCGCCTCGGGCCAGCTCAGGTCCTTGCCGATGCGCGTAATTACGGAGAGATTGTGCGTCTCCCGGAAGCGGTCCATCAACATACCACCGATCGTCTCGAACTGCGCGTTTCCTGGTGGTGCCAAAGGCGGAAATGAGCGCCCGGGTAGTACGGGGTGTCCCAGAATTCGTGGAAGAAGTAATTGTGATAGAAAGCACACTAAGCTGAAGCCATCTTTTAGTTTTTTTGCGCAGCAGGAACCGAATTTGCCTGAGAACGTTGGCAGGAGTTTGAAATATTATATATATACTTTGCATCGCGATCTTGCCAACGTTCTTTTGGTAAATTCGGTTCCTGATGTGCGAAAAACTGGTCGTTAGGAACAGTTAGCTTGGGAGTAAGGATCAGAGGCGTCGAGTGTAGGGTGGAAATAATATATGTTGACATTATGCCGTTTGCGCGTCTAATAAGGGCTTTTTTGTTTGGCGCCGGTGGGACTGACTCGGATCATTTTGCTTGTCGGTTTTCTGAGGTTCTCGGACAGAATCTCATGGACAAACCTCGTGAGTTCTCAATCCTGTCCCTATATTTTCACGGAGTTCCGAGGGTATATACGAAGAAATGCAAGGTTCTTTGTATTACATATTTATTATTTATTATTTATTATTATTATTTGTTTTGGAATTTTCCTGATCTTTTACACACGACACCAACGTGGTGTCACCGGCACTTGCTGGATTCTATCCGCGGGACACCAACGTGGTGCCACCGGACGGCATAATGTTAAAATGAATGCGGTGTTACAGGTAGACGGCCGTAAGAAAAGATAAAGGTGCAGTGGAATTTTAAGTATCCTAGGCCCTCGAACGTATGAAAGTATGTGTGAATGTAGTATATAAAGTATATGAAAGTGTGTGTGTTTATGCTGTGCATGGTTAGTATATGAAAGTATATGAAAGTGTGTGTGTTTATGCTGTGCATGGAAAAATGCGTGACTGGGACACTGTCTGGAGCACTACGACAATAGTCGAATTTAGATAGTCTAGTTTGAAGAATCGGGAAAAAAAATCGAGTTTCAGCCGCTGTAGAAGAAATACATTTCTATTGCGAAGAATCTAGAGTTTTTGTTTAATTGCTCCTCTAAGCCACTACCTTATGTTTTATATTTCCCTCCTCTTGCAGAAGTTTATAATTAAAAACTGTACATTTTTCAATGATCCATAAAGTATACGATATGGGGTTATATATGGAATAGCATATTGGGTAGATGGCCTCCAGGGTTTTACTCGCATACACGCACTCCTTTGTTGAAATTTTCAAGCCTTGCGTGAATTTATGGACACCCTTTATAACAGAGCAAAATGCATCTGGGATTTTCTTTTCGGCGTTCAGTGGGTACGGTGCGAAAGAAAACCGCGTGAAGGGGATCGTGAAATAATTGTTACGCGACGAAGTGTAAAACTTGTGTTAAAGCGAACCAAACGATAGAAAAGCGTAGGAAACGTAGTGGAAAAAGGTGGTTCCGTCGGAAACATATAAATGTTCAATTGATGGAAATATTGAGAGTGATTTTTATTGATACTCGTAGGAATACGTATGAATATAGTGATTTTTCATTGATACTCCGATGAATATTTGCTAGAATATATTTTTCAGTGATATTTTACCGATAATTCGATTTTATTCGTTGAGTTTCTGATTTAAAATTCATTTCTTAGAAATTTATTAATTGAAAAGCATTATTCGAGGATTGCTTGAGACACTGTTTGATGCATATTTGCCAGAAAACGACGTATTAAGGCCAACCGCTAGATCGATAGTTTTATAAAAGTATAAAAGGAAAACATTCACAAAAGTTATTCGCAAAGTTACTACCTTTTTGCGATATTTCTCGAAGGTTAAACGCCCATTTCAAACGTATCGGATAAAACGCGGAATTGGGGGCAAGAGCTGATGGATATAAACTAAAACATCGCTGCTAGCACCGAGAGAAAAGGCTTCCACTTTTCCAAACAGTCGCTCAGAAGTTCGGATCGCTTTCTACAACTTTCGGTCTCAGACTTGCGGATCTTATTTGAGTAAAAATACACCGAGGCGCGCGATAGAAATTGTCTCGGTTTACCCTTTAACCCGGTTCCACTCCAGCTACGTCAGAATTCGACCATTGCCTCCGCAACGCGCACAAAGAACGAAGCGTATTTGCAGTCGCAAAACTGATCAAGCACGTAAGACAGAAAAGAGTTGCGACCAGAGCTACATGAAGCCTCGCTCTACAGCGCTATCGCCGATTATTTTCTTCAAGCAGACAGTCAAAAAGTAAAACGTATTCCCGAATGCAAAATTCTCAGTCTCCCATATCGAATCTCGTTACAAGAAAGGGACCTCGCGATGAAATGGAAATCGCTATTTGACTTCAATTTCCAGAAGCCCACCTTTGAATATCAGGTCGATAAGAAATTTCATTGGGACGAAGGATCATCGAGGTGCACAAAGAGAATAATTCCAATCTACCTTTCGCCTCTCCTGCCTTAAGATTCACCTCTCGATCCCAGCGTCGAGGATCTTTATCGAGAGAAAAGAACGCCGGGGATCGCGAATGGAAAATAATCCCAGCTCACCTCTCAGCCTGAGTTTATCCTCGCCCCGCCAGAACTTGACCGTGATATCCGCGACGTTCCCAAAGACCAGGGAACGATTCCCAATGCCGAATCGGAATATGTCCGCCGAAAACGGCTGAATCCCCGTCCGATTTTTCTCCAGCGAGGCGCAAACTCCAATGGTGCTCAAAACGATCTCGTCCTCCGTGGCGTTGGGTCGAACGAGCCTCCCGTCGTACGCGTCGTTTAGCATGAGAAAAGCCAGGTCCCTGAAGCCAGCGGCCCAGAGATCCACCGCCAAACCTGACACCACTGCCTCTTCCGCCTTTGTCACGAACAAATACTCCTGCTCGCGCAGAAGGGGTTCCTGGCCGAGCACAGGTTTTTTTTTTATTTAATTCGCACTGTTGCAAATGAAGCGCGGTCTTTTGCCAATGCAACTCATCCTTTTGCGAATCGAGTACTTTTGGGTATATATTATATTTAAGAGAGATCGAATAAGAGTTAATTATGTGGTAAGGAATCGGAGATTTTATTAGAATTCATAGGATTTCGTGATTACGTATGGAGATGAAGGTATGTATGAAATGAATGAAGATAATTCAATGACAATAATAATGATTCAAGGAGAACCGTTTGCAGGGTAGATTATATGTATTATATGTAGGTTTTTCACATTGAATGCACCCTTTTGGAAAACAAATTGATCCGTTTGCAAATGGAACTCCATTTGCAAGGGGTGAAGTGGTTTTTCAAATGTTTGAATTCCATTTGTAGACGTGTGAATTTGTTTTACAAAAAGGATGAATTTATCGTGAAATACTTGTACATATATAACACACATATGTACAATACATATAACCTAGTCTATAGTTTTTAAATCCGTATGTAATTATCTAATTATATGAATGATAATAAAATATTGTATTTGTTGCTATATAATTAACATTATTTGACGTTTTCTGAATATGATGTATATGTAAGAGTATTTAACATGCAAAAGGCTGAATTTAATTTGAAAAACCTGTAACAAACTTCCGCGCGATCTCGAGAGCAGATCGTCGTCGAACAGCAGAAAACTCGGCTGACGATGATTGGGGACAAGCGCTGGCAAGTCGTCGATCGTGATCGGCTCCTCGTTCATGAAAACCCTCGTGATTTTGTCCTCGAGAGGATTGTGTTCGTTGACGATGATGGATATGCGATTTCGCGGATCGAACAGCCGTTTGGCAACAAGGAACACGCACGAGACGAAGGACTCCATTTTTGATTCCTCGGTAAAGAGGAATTTGAAATAATGCTCGTCCAGCGCCGCTGCGACGTGGAACGCGTAAGAAATAATAAGCCAGTGAACGTATCTTACCATCGTAATTCTACGATTTTATATTGATATTTGTGAACTTTCATCTAAGTAATGCGTGTACTTGATTTTAAATGTAGGCTGATTCTTTATTCTGTTAATTAGTCTTTTAAACTTGAACGATCCTGTACTTGACGCGATGCAGATTTTGCTCGCTCCATATTGCGCTGAGAGAAGTAAAGATGTATAACATCTTTGTTATGATTGAGATGCAAATCTTTTGATATCTATTTTCGAATAAGGAACTTGTAATGAGTGCGTGTAATATTACGTGAATACTTGAGTTGTATATACAAGTAAGATGTAAGGAAGATACAATAGCTCGATAAGGAAGATTGAATATGAGTTAATTGGCACGGATGGAACAATTGACGGAACGTCGACTTTCTGTGTCTGCACACAAAAAATATGTATTTCTTTTCACTGGTCAATGGAGACAAAAAAAGACAAGATACAGTTGGCGCCGTACTTCTTCTCTTGACCTCCACCTTGCTACTGAAGAACAGCGCATCGAGCACCTCTTTTGAGCACTGTAACAAATCCGTAGTTTTGATTTTATGTGCGGAAAAAATTACCGTACTTTCGAACTTCCTGGAAGTATTTGCTGATAAAGTAGTAGTAAAGGTGGTGAAATTACTATTCAAGTACTGTTACGCGGTTTTAGCGCCACTAAGCTGGCATTGGGAAGCATAAAACTGCATATGTCGTTTACGGTTTAGGAGTCAGCACTGAAAACGGTAGCGAGTGTTGTAACGCCTAACAACAGGAAAATAAGATGTGATAATTCTCAGAATCGTTCAAATTGCAGCTCAAAAATATCGATCCTTGTTGCAACACTTGAAACAATATCCTTGAAATATTGTTTCTTTTCAGACACAAACACTTTTGATTAATAAATATAAAAAATCAAACGATTTTTATACTGATTGAGTAGCAATTAATTTAGGAATACATTTGACGCAGAAAGGTTTGTGTAATCTCCACAAAGCGCCTCTTTAATTTCTATGCATTTATAAATACGCGAATATATGCTAGTAATAAATATAGAATCTGATAATAAAAATTGCATCGTGGACAATTTTAAAATGAAATATAAATAAATCACATCAATAGATGCAGTGGCTCCCATTTTGCATGCACGAGGCTCATAAGTGTAATAAATTAATACATACATTGATTTGTTTAAAACCAAGAAACGCGTACCAATATATATTAAATGTACATTTGATAATCACTAAACAAATAATTCTCGCACATTTTGTACGTCGCACTCATAGAATCACATATCGCATTATTCACATACTACGTAAGTCAAGAAAAGCACCAGGCAGTCGCCATTAAATCCTGATATTAACCTTTTAATTCCCAACTCCGCTTTAAAATGGACCACACTTAATCGTATATAACGCTTAATACATTAACATTTTAAATAAAAGATCCCTTATATTCGGTTGAAGAGCTTTGCCCAAATAAATCTTTATTCTATAATAACTTTATTTTTCCTTTTCAAACTTGATTATGAATAATTAGGCGGAATGATGGGTATATATAGTAAATATAAAATATTTACAACAGAAATACGTACAGAGATCCGTCGGTCTTATAGGAATAGAAAAATCTCTGAGTCTAATAACGTCCAGTCATTCCAGAAGCAGTCATCTCGTATCGAAAGCTCTTCAACCAAATAAAACAGATTTTTTATTTATATCATCTAAAAGAGCGAGAATTTACTCCTGCAATTTAATATTAACATATTTTGAGCATAACTCTCCAGGTTCGACCCAAGATAGCTGATATTTGAATACAGATCGATTCTCCACGATCTTTTCAATTATACAAGAACAAATTTTACGCGAGAATAAAAAATTTAAACATTGGAAGGTTAAATGTTCCTGCATAATTTTCACGTCACGGACAAACGACACGGGGTACGAATAGAGCATCCTGCGACATTAGCAGCGGATGCGCGTTCATTTGCGAAGCATCTCGGTGTCAAGGAAAAAATGGGAAGAAAAAAGGAAAGAGACGAACAAATTGCCTCCACGTCGCGACAGCGTTACTCTTTTCTGCCATGAGCAGAAACGATACTTCGAACAGAAAATTCCGCACGGTTGCCCCGCATATTTCGTTACAAAGACCAAGTTACGCGAAAGGGGGCCCATTCAGTGTCGTTACCGTCGCCGTCGTCGCCGTCTTCGTCACCCTTAATACGCTTAATCAATCTCGCAGCCGCTCCGCCCCTCGCCGCCGCTCAACCCTCTTTACACTCTGCCAAAAGGGAAGTTACTCGTCCACGCGTGAAAATTTGAAAGGCTCCCCTAAAGCCCTAACGCAGGACCGGGCAGATAACGAACCGCCCTTTGGCGACGTTAAAAAATCACGCCGCTGGACAATGATCATTAATTTTAATAGCACTTCCTTATTAACAGGAGCCTCTGACCAGGACGCTTTTTGCGGCCGCGCGCTCTTGTTCGACCTGGAAAACACGAATCCCCGGAGCATGAAAGATGAGGGTTGAAAAGTACCCACTGCTCCCTCGTATCGTGTCGTTCCAATATGGCTACACAATTCTTAATCTTCGCGCGTTGCACATTGAGAGCCAATAGTCGCGATGGTCGATGCAAGGACGTCAGTTTCAGCCATCTTTATTTTGATTCGAAAGCTCGCTATTGGCTAAATAAACGAGTCCATCGATATAAATATCGATATAATACTTATCGATCGACATACTTCATTAGCTCTTTTCTTTAATCGACAAAAAACGATCGTTCAACTACAATTCTATCCATCGCTATCAAATTTACCTCAAACCTTGCGATTACTCACGAAACCTGCGGTTTATTCCAAATGAGTGAATTCCTCCGGAACGTCGTGTCCAAATCTACGGGGAATTTCTGGGATTATATTTAGATCGAGACTTTTCCGGAATCGCCTGAAACGCAGATTCTTCGGAGATGAGGATTCGGGCACGTGTAGCGCATTGCGATTTCCAGATCGATACGGGAAAATGGAAAATACTCGCACGTGTCCGTACATGTGCCAAGGGTTGTATGGGTGCAAACGTGTACGTTTGAAATAGAAATTGACCGTGACCCCGAGCCGGCGCAGGATCTAGGCGGGGCCGGGTGCAAGTGCAGGGTCAAGTGCAGCAGGCAGCCTGCCAACGGTTCGCACATTCGTTGACTTCTTCCCCCGGTTTCGTTCCTCCAAGCTGCGATCGCGCCTCGTATGCGTCCATCGAGAAACGCACGCGAAGCTAATTATGCGTGTTTATACGCGCAAGATATGCGTATGTAAAACATGCGAACACGCGGAAAGTGTTATACTTAAGTTGTTGCATTGTGCGCGTGTATACAGGGTGTCCCTAGAGTGCGGTAAGACTTTTGTTACTTTATTATACAAAGAGTAGTAGTGGTACGAATATCGTGCGTACGTCGTATTAATGTGTAACTCAAATTTGGATAATGTAGGAGAATTGTTTGGAACGAAGAGCATGTGTCAATATAGCTTTATTAAAGGACTGCGAATTCGAATTCCTTCGAATGGTTTTGTTTTCACAATGACGCAATATGGCAGCCATGTGTAACTCTGCATACATCCACACGGACGTAAAATACGAAATGTGTTACTGGACTTTAGGCACACGGTGTATAACAGATTATTTGATTTAATCTTTTAGCAGGCTTTTAAGGCGAACGTGTATTGGCGGTTAACAGAGGAAGTATGAGATGTTTAGACTATCGATTAGTTTATGGAATAGTTTTTTGTGATATTATTTGCACGCTGAGTAATGTATGGTTTGTATGCATTAGAATGTAGTTATCTTGACATAATAGCAAAATATCTTTTACGAATATGTGTATAATGTTACTGCATAATGTTCTTGAGTGGCATTCTGGACTGATAGTTTTTATACATAACACTCTAGATATATGTGTGACAAAAAATGTAGGATTCTTTTTAATAGAAACGCAAAACATATATTGGAAAACTGTTATAAATCCTATTCCTATATAGCAGCTTTTAAATTCTTTAAGAACCTCTGACACGATCCATAAAATATGCCTGAGTATAAAAAGAAGTTCAAACACAGTTCTGAACTTCCACTTTTGATTGATACCTGATCTCAACAAACCAATCTCAAGTAAAAGTGCACCATTTATGTATCATATACAAATTGTGAAATATATATAACATACGAATATAAGGTATGAAAACAACAAAAATAAAGAACAAAGGTTACAATATTAAATTGTAATTCAATAAATATTGAACATAATTAACAGTAAAGTCGCAGTGGTGTAGTGGACAAAAGCTCAAACTTCTACGCAGATTCGAATCCCGCCCATCACTGATGTTTTTCCCATGGAATACGTATACCGTAGTTCTAATGATTCGAAACTCACCTCGAACAATAGGTCTTAGGCCAAATGATTTCAGCAGTCGGTGCCAAAGACGAATTAAAAAAAAAAAAGGTACCCCAACGACCTGGCGCACGAGGAGAGGCGCATCGCGAGCAATAATCGCAACACGAGTGCAGATCCTGGAGTATCTCTACGTGCAAATCAGCGTAAATCGGTGATCAGCAGCGAGCAGAACGACGGCAACCGCAGTGGTCTTCTGGGAAATCAAAGAAGACAGCTCCAAGGAAGAAACTCGTGGGCCGCGGGTTCAAGGCCATCCTCGAGACACTCCGTCTCCACGTGCCGCTTTACGAAGCGTTCCTTTTCCCGATTAGGACCGATTACCGTGCAGCGTCTGACGGTTATTTTCGTTGTTTCGCCCGACTGCACGCGCCGCTTGTCGGAAACATGTTTTTGCAGACTCTGACTGAACATGCGCCTGGTGAAATTGGCGGCTAACCCGAAAGGGTGAAGAAGGAGCGGGACTAGAAAAGGAATACAACCTACGATCTGCACGTAGTGCATTAATACCAGAACTATCGAACCATTAAAAATGACTGGTCTGTCATTTCTTTAAAAAAATCGTAGCGCTTTAAGACGATGCATTTTCTGAGATTTTCTATGAGTATTATGCAGTGGATATCGTTATACTGATCGATTCAAATTTCTCTTTTTTTTTTTTTTAAGATATATGTGGCATTCTTAATATGAGTATATAGTGAAAATAGTATAGCCCGAGTATTGGTCGAAATGAACTCAACTCTTCCCAAAAGGCAGGCGCAACTTTAATACAATTTAAATATCATCAATCTTGATCGATTTTAATACAACGAATATTATCGAATAATAATCGTGAATTAAGGCACTTTTTACCTCTACTAATTAATTCTTTTTTCATATACAAATTTGGAGATTAAGAACTGATTTGGGACAAAGCTAATGGGAATTTTTTAATATCGCACGCTTCAACCTTCAAAGGATAGCTATAAAATTTAATAAAAGGCAAACGGATGGGCGACTGCTCGATCTCGCCTACACGTGCTCTACGTAGTAATTATGCGTAAACCGGCGTTGCATAGCAATAACATAAATGTATTTTTATCCGCAGACAAGTCTAAGTATATCGAGGCTAAAAATATTTTTTTTCCTCGCTCACTCCCTTTTCCTCCTCTAACGCAATAACCGGAGGAATTGCATACCCCTCAGGAAATCCAACCGTTTGAGGACGCTGCGCGGCGAAGAAATCAATATTTTGCGTAGTCGTGAGGTTCAATGTTCACGGGAGGGTCCTTGGGTGCCCCCAAGGTGCGGCCTATGCGGGCGATCCACGACGACCTAGAAGTGCATCATACCGCCGATATCGAGTTTGCGTATAATAACTCGTGTGAAATTGCAAAAATCCAATCTTCGGGGAAAAACAATTTTTCTGTACATCAAATTACCTTCGCCGAATTTCTGCACTGCGCGGCGTAAAAAGATCGTTCTTTTTTTTTTGCACCGCTCGTGACGGCAATTTCCGTACGAATTTTCAGCGGGCTATTTGACTTGAGTCAATATCTTTAAAGGTGATTGGAAGAAACTTCAATTTTGGAAGGAAGTCGTTTTTGTATTTTTCGTTCGGCTGGTACGGTTAGGAGGATCGAGGGAAATTTCTATTATCGTTGTTCTTTAGAATAGATTTATAATGCGGCTGAAATTAATTAATACTTTGGTTAGCCAGCTATACTATAATTTACCGAGCAATAATACATTTGAACTTGAATTGTCTTTTCCTCGATAATATCCGCATTTGTCTCAATGAATGATACCCCAGAATACCGTGGGAGTGCACATAAATCGATATTGTTTCGTCAGCAGCGTGAATTGTGAACGAAAATCTAGAAACACACGCAGATGTAAACACGATATAACGACTTTGGTTAATAATTATTCGAGTCCCGGTCCAGTCAACCCAGTATCCGTCTTTCTCCACATCGATGTTCCTTAACTCGTTATAACTCAGCACCTTACTCTTAGAATCGTATAATATCAATTTGATACAAAATTTAGGATTCAGTGTTGATTCCCATTCTTAAACCACGCAACAGCAACCAAAAATGATTAATATTCCACACACAACAAATCCAATAGTCGACCGAATGTCCAGCCCCACAAAATCAGACGAAGAATCAAATGAAATACGCGTGGGCGCCATATAAAATCATTCGCATATCCCAAAGGAATCCCAAAGCGATCGACAAATCAATAACACATATATTCAAATAACTACATTCGAAAACAAATAATTATATTAAAACACTCACACTTACAATGACGAATAATGATATTTAAAACATCGTCGCGTCACCAAAGCACCGAGCGAAGCATCCTGCAAAATTCGTTCCGCCAAGCCGATAGTTTTGCCCCGAGCGGCGCGCGTATATTCCACGTCGAGCCATCTTTTTTTTTTCGCCCCGAATCCAGAAACTGATTTATTCAAGGCGTCAATTTACCGATGCACCACGCCACATGTGCAGCGCCGGGCGCGCAATGCGGTTTTTCAAAAGTCCATCGGCGGAGCTGCAAATTACAATGGGGCTTACAATGTCCAATCACCTTCCAATTTTCAGTCGCGCCCGTACGACGATTATTTGTCGGCCGTGTTTATTATCCGTGGTAGCGCGAGGGCCTGGAGGGGGAAGGCCGCGGGGAGGGGGAGGGGGCGGTGGTGGGAGGAGGGGAGGGGGCAGCCAGGGATGACGGTGTGTCGTAGGTGTTCCACGGCGCCGCTATGCTGGTTACGTGGGCAGTGCGCTCGGGGCAGAGCCATTCGGCGGCCCGCGGCTTTAATAAGAGATAACGAACAAACATCCTCCCGCGAATACATTACTGGCGTCGAGTTTCGATACGAGATCAGACGCCGCTGGCGGGGATTTTTTAACCCCCCAATTCCCAACTCCGCCTCAAGGCGGGCCACGCGTAATCGCATATCAGTCGCGTATATTTTTTTTGGAAATTGGATGTACAAGACATTCGGTTATGCAATTTCTCTTGTCAATTTTGAGTTGAATAAAGCATCGTTTTTATTTAAGATATTAATCATTGTTGTTAATGCAGTTAAAGAAATTTAAATAATTAATATAATTATTTTGAGATATTACGTGCTGACTGATTGTAAATAAAGATTTGATACTATGTTAAACGTAAATTATGTGATATCTCGTGTTTTTTTTATGAATGGACGTATGCCACTTTCAAAATACTGGGCCGTGAGAAATATTTTGTGTAGTCAGGATTTCAGAAAAGGTAGAATGTCTCTATGTAGGCGCCAGGTCCTTTGAAGACTTTAGAATGAGTTTTTAATGTGCGATGATCTAGGAATATAGGAAGAAAGAGTAAATATACGCACGGAAGAAAAAGTGGCTGACTTTGGGGAAAGTACGCAAAGAAGATGTTAAACCCAGCTTGATTTATTGAAATTTAATCAGCCGATTAATATTAGTGCGTTTATTATAAACTAGTAATTTATGATTCATAATGATTATAAAATTCAAACGTTCGTCATTGTATAAAAAAAGGACGACATGCGCGATAAAACTTGAACCGAAGAAATAACTTTTATTAAAAAATTGTTGAAAAAGCATAGAAAATAAGGAATAGAACACGTGTTAATAATGATCGTTCAGTATTGTATTAAATTATGCATTACGATTTATAAAGAAAATCGTGGATCTGTTAAATAAAAGAAAACTTTTGGACTTTGTAAGCGGAATTCTTTTATAGAATATTGGCGGTTTCATGGAGTACGGTGTAATATCCGGTCGGTCCACGATCCCATACGTTTCTTTCGAGTGTTTTCGAGAAAGAAAGCGAATACGGTTCCGTTTTATCGACGATAGCTTCGCCTCGGCTACCTTCCGGCATTTTACGAGTTGCTGCTTTTGTCCTGTAACCCTACACTTTCAATACCAACATTTACACGACAATAACTCTCGCTACGACGCAGTAATACAATACATTACAACACGACAACTACGAAAAAAAAAAACGATCCAAACTCTAAACCACTATGCGATTGCTATTTTATTTCAAGTCATCGCGAATTTTCTCTAAAATATTCAAACAACAATCAATCTAAAAGCCCTGCTATATTACACCTTGTAACTCGTAACAAGTCTAACTAGTTACACTTGTAACCAGCTATATTATTATAGTAACTTTTAAACGATAATCACATTTAAAGCTATCATTGTTCCTTCCACCAGTGCCACGCTTACGAGAAACACTCTTCAACCATGATGACGCGTTAAATCGAATAAGAGTACGTGGACAATCCTCAAGGCGCAATTTCTAGGCGCACCCACGAGCACGTGAATTAATTCAATATTTCGCGAGGTGAGCAAAAATAGGGTCGGAAAAGGCTCGAGGTAGGGAAGGACGTGACTCGATGGAATGACTTTGCCGCCGTGCTTTCGGATCCTTCGGCGAGAGGCGATCGGTTTAAATAAAACCGAAAGGCGGGAACTCGGCCTCGCTCCTATCCAGAGCCCCGGAAGGAGGCATAATATTAAATTCAATTCCTAAACAGGAACTCGCACGCTGCCTTCTTATGCAAACGCTTCCTTCTCGTGGAACATTTACGAGCGGCCGGCAGCGAGCCTTAAGGATACCCTGGCCAGAGCTACTCTGCTGATAATTTAAATGCAATACATTATTTAAATTCTCCTCGCCTAATTCTCCCCCCCCCCCTCCCTGGTAACCTTCGACTCTCCGGCCGATCCATTAGGCCGAACAGAGAAGCGTTGTGCAGCCGGTAAATGGATCGCGGCGAAACCTTTTACCCGATGGGTTGTCCTGTGATCTGTCGCAATAAAGCGCGGAAGAAAGTACAGCTAGTAGATCTTCGCCAGCACTATGCGTGATTTATATGTCCGAGGAATGTCGACCCAAATCAAGAATGGGGGGAGAAAGAGAGAAAGGAGACAGGCGCATGAAGCGATGGAACCGCCGTGAAAATAACTGTAGCGATCTTTGGAATAAGGTGATGTCCTTTGCTGGATTGGATACGGTAAATGGTTTTTGTTTCTTTGCTGGGAAGCTAGTTTTCGTGTTACGTTAACATTAGAAGTACTGGCCACTTTTGAGATATAGTTAGAATACTATATATATAAGAAAAAAGAGAGGGCAAAAGGAAATTTGAATCGATCAATATAAGGATATTCAGTGTGTGAAATTCATGGAAAAGCTCAGAAAATTCATCCTCTTAATGAGTTAGGATTTTTTAAAGAAATGATTAATCAGTTATTTTGACTGTTCTAGTGGTAATTATACTAAAGTGTTAATTAGTTTTAGTGTTAATTATACGAAGAGGTTCGTGTCTATTCGTAACCAAGGATATTGAAATACGATCAACGTAGTACGGTACGAAAAGATCGAGTTGCTGGATCACTTTGAAATATGTTAATGGATTATCGAAGCAACTGAACTTTGTCATTCGACATTCTGTAAAATGTCGATGGTTGCGAAATGAGGTAAAAATACCAGGGGTGTTTAAAGTATAACTCGTGATATTTAGGCGATTTTTTCATACCACCAGGATTGGCATCTTGCCTTGGAAAAACATTGATCACCCTTGATGGAGCGAGTTATTTTAATATCTGAGAAATTATAGTAGTAACCAATAGAAATCAATTATAATTATTTTATTTGCAACAGAATTATAACAAGTATACACAATATAAAACAACAATAAACTACAAAGCGAACAAGCATTAAAAATATATGTATATTAACAAAAAGAATAATAAAGTATAAAATATACTTATACTAAAAACTTAAGATTATATTTATATTTAAATTTGTTTTTAAAATATCTAAAATTTTTAATAAAAATAAAATGTCAGCTATGCTGGCATTTGGCAAAGCATTCTAAAGAATGACTAAGGACACTCAAGTCATTACCTATATATTTCTTCGCCACTCCTCGGCTCAATTTCATTCACACTTTTGCGCTGTCCAATGAACATTTTAGGGATCAATAAATAAAGCTGTTAACAAAAAATACTACTGAGCCAAGTAATAGTTCTGGTATAAATGCAGCAAGCTTCCACAAAATTATTTTCCCTACAACACGGTAAGGCATGCCCGAGCAAGTGGCCGCCAAATGTTTTATTACTCTACGAAAAACTCAACCACAGGGTGACCAGATAACGAGCTGGTTAAAAAACCATAAAACTCCTGGTGAACGAATACTTGCTCGGGTAAAAACTAATTAAAACGCGGAAAAACCCTCAACTGGAGGTAGCAGGAGAATCACATCGCGCCGCTTACACTCCGAGTTTCGGTTTTAAGCCCTGCAGAAACTCTACAGATTCAGGCTGGGCGTTCAGCGTGTTAAGCGATTGTTAATTTAAGTGGATGGTCGCTCCACGTTATTCTTTTAACAAGCCCCCTCCTTCAATCATTAGCATGCGCATCAGAGAAGTTGAGCAAGTGTAGAGCTTAGTTTAATAAAGAATAAATCGTTGAATAATACTGTAGGTGGGAGAAAACTGCCAGTAACGAAGTTTTATAAGGAACTGAAAATTTGAATAAAATCCCTCGCCGCGTAAGAGCTTTCTGTTCATTCGATCGCCATTTCTTTTGTAGCCATTGGATTCCATTAACCGAAAGAGCGTGGTCCCAGGGGAGTTTCGTAGAGACACGTTTCCCCCAAACTTCCTGTCCTTTTTGTATTTACCAACAAGTCCTAACATATTTTTTACGATTACGGTGAGATATGTAATACATGCAGCACGTCATTCGAATTTTCTTTATTTAATTCTACCATCGTGACTGATAAAATCACCGAAATATTCTGCTGATTTTTATAGAGTCGAAATATCGCGTGATGATTAATTCTTGCATTCTTTGCCATCTTTGATTTTTCTTTGTCTTTGAATTCTTAACTCATCTTCGATTTTCTTATCAACCGTTATTCCTTGAATATGGCATATATATATTAATATTTAATTCGTGTCTTTTTATATTCGTAAACTACCAACAAAAAGAATTGTATAATGTCTAGCACTTATTTAATAAAAAATTATTCTGAAACGAATTAACACGTTTTCAATTGCGATCATTATTTTCTACGTACCATCGAGAATAAATCTATGAATTGATTCCTTTTCACGGATATCCTAAAACTATTAGAAGTCGAATCCAAAAGATTGTAACTAACCTGGCGTGGAGTATGTAAGGTAGGTAGGGGGACAATCTACTTATATTTTACGCATAACAACTGATGTATCATACGCTAAAAGCTAATTCATTTTTAATATTGTGTAGTTTCCTCATGAAAAACATTTGTTTTTTTTTGCAATTATAATTTCTTTGGCTAAATATATTTAGTACATGTATATATACGTACAAGGGCAAAGGGTAAAACTATGTTCAAGCTCGATAAAGTACTTATTCTCCTATGATCGACAAAGTGTATCTTCTACGAAGCATTATGCCGCTGACGCAATAACAATATCTATTTATACAACGATAAATCAATGAAAATGTCTAGCTTTATTTATAAATATCCGGGATTTTTGCCCAAATTCAGTATTTGTAAAATATTTCCCGAGGGTCTGACAACAATTTTAAAGAATATGAGTTAATAAAAAAAAAATCATTTAACACTGTTGAAATATAAATCGATCTCTTCTTAGGAAAATGCATTACCTAATTACCTTTTTAATGCACCAGATTTATTAAATGAACGGTATTCAATGTTTAATTAAAATCGTACATTATAGATAGTCTTCTGGAACGATTTGGATTTTTTGGACTAAAGAATGTAGACTCCAGAAAACGAAGAGAATATATCGAACTGGAAAAGGACGCATCTGTAATACATTACATGCTGAAAGGCACGTAGGGTTGGCAGACAGGTAAATTGCTTCATGAAGTCAGCTAGCAGACGAAAACGGCAGAAGAATGTTTCGAAAAGAGAAAAATAAGAAAAGGGAAACGCATTGGAAACCATTTGATGTGTTTGATGTAATAAAAAAATGTTAAACATAATCCAGCAAGCATGTTTATTAAATTCTGGTTTGTCCTCGGATTATCTTATAAAATATCTTATTTTATATTTATAAATAACATTATTCAGTACCATTTTGATTATGGGCACCTCTCTATTTTTATTAATTATTAAGAGCCATTATCATAGGATTGATTGCTTTAACTATTATTGTCAGTATGTTCGTATATATTACTTTTAATCAGAATTACACAATTAATACTGAGTTGCTGGCAGAATATAATCTAAACATCCGTATCTTAGCATTACACGTTTAGATTATATACACACACGCACACACTGACAAAAAAAATTGATCGTTCATTTGAAATAATAATAATTTAATTCAATTAAATAATAATAAAGTAACTTTAACATATTTTCTGAAACTAGATAGAAAAGGCGATTCATGTTCACCCTAAAATTATATCGAATCGCATGAATCAGCACGAGAGAAACGTGTACGAGAAAAACGTCATGTAGCCTAATTAAAAAGCATAAAAAGATGATCCACGTTGTGGAATCGACTTAGAAAATACCGCCCACTTCTAAAATCCCCGACACTTTAACACGAGTGTTAAATACCCGCCATTCTAAGGCGTGATAAATGGCCAGGCTAGATCGGGACAAGGTTGCCGCCTGGATATAAATCACTCAGGTAATTTGATTTTCGTACGTTATCGACCAAAGACGCGCTAAATTCCCACAGGCAATCAGTGAAACACCAGGAGGAAAGGCTGTTTTTATTAAACAAGGCACTTTCAATGCTTCTGACTTGATTGCCTTACGGGATACGACTAAGAGCAAAACAAAGATTATTCTTTCATCGTTCGCTCCATTATCGTGAAAACGAATCGTATTCTGCATCCCGGTTGCTCCTTTGATTTAAACGCTTTACGTTTAAAAACACCACTGCCAATAATAATTTTCGACGTGTAACATTGCGAATGACAAAATAGATAGCAACTGTACGTAATAAATAAATAAATTTTTTTTTATGTATGTGGTGCCGGAAAATTTTGAACAATGTTCAGAGTGTGTTTGCTGGGGATAGAAATAATCTATCGTAATAATGCAGCCTTAGAGGCGTCTTTCACCAGCAGATAATATATAAAGTAAGATAATTTCGAATGTCCTAAGCCCTCTAACATATAAAAGTGTGTGTGTGTGTGTGTGTGTGTGTGAGGAAATGCGTGACTAGAGCACTGTCTAGAGCACTGCGAGGACAGTCTGGGTACGAGCACTCTAGTAATCCAGTTTCAAAAAAGGTTTTGCGAGTAGTGCTTGTCAGAGAATTTGGTGGAAAGTTAAGAAGTACGATGCAGCCATTTGTGATGGAGTACGACCAGTTCGCCACTAAACCTCACCTCTGATCCGTCAATAATTTTGATAGTCTGCGTATATATTTCAACTCTTTTAACAAACCATATTTTTATCCGCACCATTTCACTACACATAGGATTGCAGAATAAGTGAAAGAATAATCCAGAATTTATACTCCAAACTGAAATGTACTCGGCTCAAGGAGAACACGGTATGAATTCGGTCCTTCTCGCCGGAAGCTGAGCCTGTGACAAACTGCGAGGGAAGGTCGTACGTGACATTAAAGACAATTCAATTTTGAGATCCCACGGACTCTATCGGCGTTTCTTAGACGCTAGAAATGTTCCGATCTTTCGTGGCAGTCAAGGAGTCAACGTAAGTTCGAAAACTCTCTGCAAACTCTCGATGCGCCCGCGTCGATTCCAATATGTACCCGAGCCGCTGGAAGTTCATTCGAGCGGCACGAAGTTTTTACTTCCTCTACGTTGGCCCACGTTTCTCGACCGACGTTAATCGTGAATTGTGCGGACAGAAATCCGAGAATAACTCGTCATATAGAAACTAGGGATATTGATAATAAGAATTTTTTGGAACGGTTTGATTTAGAGATATACAACGGAGTGCAGAACTCAGCGCAATTTGCAAACCGCGCGCGGACTTGCCAGAAAAACGTGGTGATATGTCAACAATTTTCATTTTAACGTATAATAAAAAAATATATTTTCTTAGTTTAAGATACGTATCACCGAATACCAAATTTAAAAAATTTAATACTAGTCTATCTTTTTCAAAAATCTTTTTGAATATCATGTATTTTTTAGGTTTTTCTATGTATCTCCTGAATTCGAGCTGACAGATTCTTATTCATTTTGCACTAGTCCTTGAAACTCGTTATTTAAATGACATTTGTAACCGCTGCTAGTCAATTATTGTAGTATACTGTATCTCGATCAATGAGACGCTGCGACAAATGAAAATTTCAACATTGCGAAGGAATAAAGGATCGGCAAGCAGATGAGATATCAGTCAACATTTCCATCTGTTATATCCCATGGTTCGTTATTCTTAATAACAAATGGAAACATTTCCTCGTATGAACCTTCTTATCTCGTTTGTATTTAATTTCTCCGTTAGCCCAAAGCGTGGAGCAAACTCGAGCGGTGTGTAATATCCCTCAAAATTAAAAGGAAATTATGACCCGAAGATGCCCCGAAACTAGCCCAAAACTACCTTCGTTCTGCGTATTATCGTATGAGCAAACAATAATAAAATGAACGATATCAAACTTTACTGAGTTATTTCACGTAACATCTACCAAGTCATTATCTAAATTACGTTCTTCATCTTTATTCATGTTCAGCGTGTATACTGATATATATGCATATACAGGAGTGTATACGCAGCTTAAATATTAATGATACATAAGTCTGAGCTTAATAAGAAACGAAAAGTGCAGCTTTCCTTAGTCACTCAAGATTGCCTTGAGCGCAAAATTTTCCTCGAACTCAGATGTTTCGTGGAAAAATTGTAACCGCAACGTCGCTGAACCCATCGCCTTGCATTATGAATAAGTGAATTCATAAGCAAAAAAAGGAAAAGCCACGCAATTCTCTGCTTATCGAGCGCCGTACCTAAGAAGGTGCATGCAAATTTATACATTACCTCGGTCGGTGCACGTGGTTAAACGCATAACTTGGGATACACCGCGAGCAACGCATTGGAGTACCTGGAAATCTCTATTAACCCACATATCACGCTTGATATTATGACGTCATAAAATGCAGTATTTATCCAGGAGGATGTTGAATTTTGACCCTGCGCGAGGAAAGGCGACTCGTGCAATTCGTCACGAGGTGGAAGAAATGTCTCTTATTTGCATGAATTTAAATAAATTGCAAGGACCTCGATCGTAGCTGCGACGTAATTGCCAACGAATTTATATGCCTATTTTTTTTTCTTTAATATACTCGAGCAGCAGCTCGGAGGATGTACGCAAATTTATACATTTTCTTGGGAGCTACGTATGTTTATATGCATATCGCAAGTAACGAGGTAAAGTTGTATATCGGAAAAGGCATAATATTTGAAATATCCGATGTGCACGAAAATTCGACGGTGCTTGTAAAGTTGCAGCTTGCGAATCTGACGAGTTTACTCTCCATACATCAAAAATCAATATTTTGTTTCTAGTTTATAGGGGACCTGTGTTATTAAAATCATCCGCGAGGTACATGTAGGAAGAGGAAGGATGCGAAAAGAGAAATTGTTGACCTTCTCTCGACCTAACAAAAAGTAACCTAATTCTTCTCCCCTTACCTAATAAATATACATCCTCGTTCTACGAGAGACATTGGTACACAATACTGCAAACACTTCTGACACGTTCACTCCTCTTTCGAGCCACAGTGTAAAGGCAATAAATAATATATTCAAAAAACTGCACTCGCCCTTTATCTTTGAAAATGCATCCCACTTTCATATTTCCAGAATGATTTTTCCCCTTTCTTTAATTTATCTCATTAAACTTGTATCTATACTAATAGACACTTAAATAAAAAATATACGAGCGATGGCCAATCAGAAAGCTAGTACATATCTTTGCAACGCCCTATATTTTGAAAGGCATCGAGTGTCCCTTTGCGACAATCTAAAGCACATCGTTCCAGCGTGAAATACGTGCCACGGAGTAGCAGCATGCACAGTACATCGTTTCTCTGTCAACTGGCAATAAGATGTACTACGCGCCATCGATCCTGAAAGTGTTAATATCCAGCGTGTTTGTGGCAGCAACGGAGCCTGGAGTCGATCCTGGCAGGTACAGGATAATTACCACGGCTCTGCGTTCTGATTATCTCGTATGGACGTGTACAACTCCTCTCGTATGCAATTCATCCGCACTTGCTCCATGCATATATGTATATCCAGACCGCAGGATAGCGCTGAATCCATCCTTGGCCCGTTCTGAGTGGCATTAATAATCTCTCGTTTATCACTCTTCATCTCGCGCTTCGGAACAATCAAAATCACCGTGATTTTTCGTATTTCCCGCGTCAATCGCGAACCGCGGCACCTCGAATGTCATAATTATCGGCGAGGATTTTTTCCTACGGTTTTTATTATTCCTGGCCATTCGAACGATACCAGTAAATCGACGAGCTTGCTATTATACTCGAAGAATTGTAGGATTCAATTATTCGGAAGGAAGAGCCAAAGGTTTGATAGAGCTTTGTTAAACGAGATTTTGAACGCTTTGCGTGTTTCTTATCAATTTTTTAGTGTTTTCATCGCCAGATCCACGTTAAGATATTATTTCTATTTTTCCTTTTTTTTGCGTTGTTCCCTCTTGGCTTGAGGTACATTATTGACTTGATTGAGAGTTTACTCTTCAGATTGTATTTGCATTTAATGCAGTCGTATCTTTGCAACTTGACAAGGAACACGCGAAATGTTCGAAGCGTTGTTTAATAAAGCTCTATTAAACCTCTGGCTTTTCGTTCCGAATAATTTACTCCTCCGATACCAGTGAAGCTTTGCAACCGGATTCTTCTTTTACATATTCATTTTGATTTCCTCCTGATACTACTTTACTTATCGTAAGATTATTATTAAGTTTGCTCGCACTGGAATTACCAGTTATAGTTCAGGCATATTTAGGGTACTATGTATATCTTTAAACAATTGATGACAAAGAGGAGATTTTAATAGATGAAAATAACGATTTACACACTACAATACAATCTTTTTAAGTACTAACCGACCCTTTCTTTTGGCAGATTTAATCCATGGGTATTCTTCGTGTTTTCAATATTCCTGATTTTTCCTAAATTAGGAAATATCTGTTCCTCCATCCAGCTTTCCATATTGTTATATACATTTGTTATCGCTGTCGATAATTAAGGGTACAAGTAACATATTTCCTTGAACTATATTGACATTCAAGGTAGTTTAAAGATATACGTCGCGCACAGCGTTTAACGTTCCCTAAAATGAGAGATAGAAGATTGTAACTGCTACAAAAAGCGTTAAAATAATACGCCTCGAATACACTTTAAGTACAAAATTATTTTGAAATTAACTTTTTTTAAATGGAAATTTGGAACGAAGAAATTTATGAGAATTTAATAAGGAATCCAATTAGATCCGAAGTCGTTGGTGACGTTAGGTAACGTTGAGGAAACTAAGAATAAGACGGGATAAAACTTTCGTCTCGGTAAAAGCCCGTTCTGAGTGTCGCGAGGAATAACTTAGGACGATGCGAAAATAATGGGATACCGCGGCGAAGCTGATAACTCATCAAATTCGCATTTCAATATAAACAATACATTAGAGCTGTTATGCATAAAATATTTCGAAGGAATCTCTTATCCTTGAGGAATTACGTAAAGTGTCTTTCCGAATCGGCTCGTACTTTTTTTAAAAGAAATTACCCAGATTCTACATCCGTTTGACTATCCTAAGAATGATTAAACGGCTCTTTGGAAAAGGTATTTATTGCATAAGCATTGCTTATTTAATTGAAGATGAATGACGTGGTTTAATCGATGAATATGTGAAACTATATGTAAATACATCATGTCTATAAGTAGATTTACGTCGATAAACGTAGAAACGGTGTAGAAGGCGTCCAGTATCTGATCGTGTAATCGAAAATTTAGTAATTTAATATTAAAGAATAATTGAAAAATGTAGAATAAGGTTTTCTGATATCCCTTCTTGTGTAAAGATCGAATTGCATGAAAAATGTGTGAATTGCAAAAAGAATAATCCAGTTTTAAAGACATTAACTTTCAAATAATATTATTTGAGCATCTGGAAGGAGTTCTAGAAGAAGCATTCGTATGTAATATACAAAAAATGTAATCCTTGCATATTTATTTAAAATAACATTAATTTGCAGTGGATTCTAATTTACGAATAATATTAACTATATTCATATCGTATATGACAATGTCCATAATGAGTGCGACGTACGTCGGAGATAATATTGACTCTCTCCACTCGAATGTCGCAGGAGAAGCAAAGTAAAAGACAAGAAAAAGAGACTTCACGAATCAACTCGTGATCAGAAAAATTACGTGGGCTAAATATACGATAATGTTTCTCACTTATTCGCAATTCAGTATAGTTGTAAGTACAATAATTCTTTTTATAAATTACAAGAATATTCCATAGCTTAAAGTATATTTTTATACCTTCAGTAAAGTAAACACATAAACTCACGACCCTCGTAATGACATCCGAGCCGGTTTTTTACGGGCTCCTTCACTCCAGAGGAAAGGGTTAGAATCTTTTAGTAACCTGATATATATACTGTAAGAAACTAACACAGCGATTGAAAGAGAGAAAACGCATTTTTGTCGATTTCTCTATTGATTCTTTTCGTGTACCTTTACAATTAATTCGATCCATCACATCCGCTAAACTAGCAACATCCTTTACTCATTTCTAGATAATGTAACAGCTGATAAGAAGTGCCTTTTCGTTTAATATAACGTTTTCTTTATAATAATCAAGGACCAAATAGTCAAACACTTTTTCGTAAATCTAGTTATAGATGCTTGCATTAACTTTTATTATTTTTTAATACCTTGAAAGCATCTTTCTATTCTCCACAGTAAGTTGAAGGATTTTAAAAGATTCCGAATAAGTACGTTTATAATAGCCATTTATCTCTCTGAAAACTAAAATAACGGATTCAACTTTGGCCGGTTTCGAATGCTACGGGGCGCAAGTGGCTGCATATTGCGTTTCTCGATACTCACAATCGTCGAACGGTCCTTTTGTGTGCAATGCCGCTATGCACAATAGCGCTGAATGTTGAAAATTTGATTTAACTGTCGTTTAATCGAAGCCCTGCCAACGACAAGGTATCCGAACACGACGAAAGGGTCGAAACTCTGGAAGGTAAGACTCGAAATACGGCTTTTTCGTGACTATGAAAGAGTGGTGTAGTGGGTAGAGGCTCGGACTTCCACGCAGGAGACCTGGGTTCGAATCCCCGCATATCATCTATCGTTTTTTCACGTGATATTTATACCGTAGCTCTGGTGGTTCGTCGTAACCCATCTTAAACAATAGATAGCTCCTAGGCCAAAAATGATCTTACCAGTCGAGCTCAGAAATTAATTATTAATTAATCAAAAAAAAAGTGATCATAAAAAAAAAGTTAAGCAACTTTTAATGGTAGTTAATACCTCGATAATATAATTATTGTAATTTAATCCTCTGGCCGTCCTTAAGAGGAAAAACAACAAAAACCAAGGAGCGAAGGCCACAGAATTAAATAGTAATTTAACAAATATTGAACATAATTAACTGAAAAATGTAATTAGAACTGCGGTGGTGTAGTGGATAGAGGCTCGAATTTCCACGCGGGAAATCCGGGTTTGAATCCCACCCATATATCAGCTCTCTCGTTTTTCCATGTGATATTTATATCGTAGCTTTGGTGGTTTGGAATCCAGCTTAAACAATAGCTAATGCCAAATGATCTTGGCGATCGGTGCCGAAAATAAATAAAAAAAAGAAATTACTGCGGAGTCTCGAGGAACGGTAGTAGCCTCTCGGTATTTACCTGGCAGACGAAAGGAGAGACAATCGTTCGGCTCGCTAGTATATAAAAAGGAACCCATTTACGGTCGACGAGGTGAGAGGATAAAAGGAAACGCCCACGGCAATGTATCGCACGTTCCTTTCGGCCGGAAGGCTTCTGTTAAAATCCAGTTCCTGCAATACCGCCTTTCAGGATCGGCCACACTCTCGCGTTGCACTGAAAGAAATTCGTTGTACATCGAAATTTTATTACGGGTAAATTATCTTGCTGCAGGATATAGCGAGTCTTTGTAAAGACAATTGTATTTTACTCGTGGAATTTCTGAATTGTTAAAACCCTGTGAAACGCTAAAAATGCTGATGTCGATGAAAGATAAATTTTAAAAACCGATAAAAGAGTGATAAAGAGTAAAATATCTATTAAGATTCGTTAAACACTAAGATTGTGGTCAAGAACCTTGAAAAAACAAAATAGCGAATTTCGTGACATTGTTGGAAAAATTGTAAAAAATATCAACAATGGTTAACAAAATTGATAAACACTTTACACGGAGATTAAGATATTCGTCTGATATTATCAAGGACGAGAACATCGGTCGGAAAATGTATAAAATTCGAGACGTTTGTTAAAAAATATAGGAATATTTGATTAATACCTGACGCGCAATGAGAAGGACCCAAAATGAAAACGTGCACGTTTATTGCTTCGAGGTCAAACATATTCGTGTCGGTAATATAACAGCATTCGGAGAAAATAATTGAGTGTATATTTCTACATTAAGATACGCTTTATATTTTGCGTGTAATTAGTGCGGCCGGTTTGTAAATGCAGAGTTAATATAGCGCAATGAAATATTCAGTCGACATCGAGGAGTAATACAATTCCGCTACGCGCGAAGCCCTCGTTGCAGATTTGTCACTGATATATTCACGTCACAAGGGCAAGCATGCATGAATTAGCGAAAAGCCAAAGTTGAATATTCATGGCACCAATAAGTAATACGCCAGACGGCAGTGCAATTATATCAGTGGAACTGCATATTACACGGATCTGTCGTAAGCATTCAAGGTTCAGTCCTGCAGACTTTCTTAATCGCCTGCTCCACATTTATATACTAACTTTGCTTTCTACGAAATATAATTAACAAGCTTTAATTTGAAGTTTTAAAAGATCTCCAGCAGGACATATTTCATCAATTTTTTGATAAACAAAGATAGCTCCAAGGTAGTTCGACTGTGTTCGTACATTTCCTGAAACTCATTTTTATCCAATAAGTCGTTTATTTTGAAAATGGCCTAAGTTGATTTATCAATTATTTTTCACTAACCATAGTAACGTGTACGACATTAAGTTCATTCAAACGCAAACTCTTAAATATCTCGATTCGAATATAAATGAACTTAGATCACTTTCAAAATAAAGGGTTCAAGTTGTGTCTCATGCGAATATTTGTCCATGAATCTAACACGGTTATGATCATCTTGCTGAAAAGAAACAGAGGCGAGGGTGTGCGATCTTAACTTCGAATTGCCTTGGGAACCAATCCTCAATCTTGCCATTCATTATTGTACGTTCCCAATCAATCGATGTATTGGAAATCGAAACGACTCCCTGGTGAAGCTGAACTATAACCGCACCGTGGGATACGAGAAACTCGGGCACACCCTCATTCCCATTGTGTAATTTGTTTTCCATCCCCACGATTGACTCGTGCTGCGTTTCATAAGTCGCGATGTCGTGAATGCCACAGCATCGGTACACAGAATGGCCGATAATAAAATCCCGATTTGATCGGATGAAAAAAAAAAAAAAAAGGCCGGAGAAGGTCATGCACGATGGTCTTTCAAGGCCTTCTGCATGGAGGATGTGATTCGAACAAATTGATCCGGGATGACTGTACACTGATGAGGTCGATGATGAAGATCGTTAAACATAATGCCTCTCAGAAAAGTACTCTATTCGCTCAATCCGCAATATCGATTCATCCTTCACGTCTCTGACATTCGCCATTTGAATATATGCGGATCTAACAGTGATAGATTAACTTCGTAAATTCGAGCGGTGTAAGATAAAAGTGTGTGTAGCGAGCAAACGTAACATGGATTCGTAAGAGTTTTCCTCGATTAGGTGTATTTCTGTATGCGGAATACAGAAATAGCTTCGCATCGTACGACCTGCTGATTGACATTTATCTTCGTCGTTGCGTTCTCGAATGAATATTAATCCCGCGATGACGATCGGGATCGCGATGTCGGAGTAATTTTGCTTCGGCATCGAAATCCCTGGAAAGTTCGAAAATTCAATCCAGAATGGAAAGTTTCCACGGCACGTCTATTCAGGCCTGCGTCCATGATTCAGTCAATTGGATAATCCGCGCGGCGATCGCACGGTGGATGTGCATCCGCATTATTGGATGCAGTCCTGATGATGAAAATAAAGTCCTGATCGTGGGCGATGGAAATTTATTCCGTGGTGAAAATACGCGCATTAACTGCGCGTCATGCGAGGCTAATATTTCGTTGTAACCTGGCAACGATGGCGCGTCTTACTTGGCACGTCGTACACCACGCAGACTTTGTCCCTTCTTTAATCTTCTCCTTCACTTCTGTCCCTAACCCTCAAAGTCGTTTAACTATTTCGAATTATTTTCCCCTGAAAAAAAAATCATGGCTTTGCTAATCACTTCTTTGAAATTGAAATTGAATTCTTTGAAATAACTTACATATATA
>JBCFXI010001491.1:0-51099 GCA_038496175.1 Ampulex compressa | reverse complement strand
TTTATTTATTTATTTATTTATTTATTTATTATCCTATACTCTATACGGAATAATTCTGATTTTTACAAAAATGTTAACAGCATATTCTACACACAAAAATGAAAAAAAAGAACGCATCCCGGTTTAGTTACCCCAGAGTCCAATTTTACTCACGCCTTTTTTCCAACTATGGTTTAATTTACCGCTTTACATTTCTGATTTTCAATTTCATGTAATTCCTAAATTTAATAAACCTCAATAATTTTCGGCCTACATGGTCATAAATTATTAATTTTCTTACACACAACCAAACTAGATGGAGTGTTTAGAATTATTAAGTATAACAATTAACTGCTCGCTAAGACCAATAAAATTCTGTCTGAAAAAAAATCTAAAATCTGTCAGCAAAAAAAAATTGTAGGGCTAAAGTAATAATATCAGGAGAATATAATACTTATTCCAGATGTAACTGCTACATTTTAGGATAACACTTTCTTCTTTAAATACTGCACGCTACTATGCTCTCGAGAGATTTACGTCCATCCACACCGACTCTCTCCTCCTAGGACAATCGCCTTTTCTACAAGACGCGATATTTAAAGTACGACTTTAATTAGATATTCAAAAATATAAACTTTGGTTCTCGCAAAATATTATATGAAAGTCTTCCAATAAGCTTTTATCGCATAGTTATAACACATATAGTAAATCGCCTAATTTTCTTATTAAAAGCATCGTCTTACGTAAAGTTTCACTACCTTTGAATGATTCAACGATTTCTAATCGATATCAGTTTATTATCAGTCCCCTTAAAAGCACGAATAATAGAAGTCCCAAACGTAAGTTCAAACGTAGAATACGCGGGTATTTACATTGTGTATGGTTTGTATGATGGAAATGCCCAAGATGTGTGAGAAAATACCAACGTGCATTCCTTAGCAAAGAGGTACCGCATCGCTCGCTGTATACTGCTGCTCATTTAGAGTTCGGTGAAGCATGCTCCTTTCGTGCTGTCCGAGAACATCAAAGAATTTGTACCGCCCTGAGAGAATGACAATATTAGAGAACTACGGTGGTATAGATAGAAACTCGAACTTCTTTGGTCTTTGATCATCTTTGGTTTTTCCATGTGATATGTATACTTCGGAACCCACCTTAAATAGTAGGTTCTAGGCCAAATGACTTTTAGCAGTCGGTGCCGAAAACGAATTACAAAAAAAAGAATCAAAATGTTTCCTGCAACTTTTTTTTTTACTTTTGTACATAGAACGTACTGTCAAATTTCATCCTAAAAAATATTTTTCAACTCTCTAATTTGCACATGTATTTAATTTTCAATTTAATTATTATTTAATCTTTCATTATAGAGGCACGTATTAGTGAGCAAAAAAAAATCATTATTCACACACGAGAACTACACTTCAATAAGACCAGATGGATGAATTAAAAATATGTGTGCGAATAGGGTGATCGCTAAGACCACTACTAATGAATGTATGTATTGTCCTAATAAACTTCAAATATCCTTTATAGTAGTGCCAGTGGTTTGAAACATGCTTATGAAAACGATGACAGATAATAACGAGCGAACAGCGAGCAAACACTTCGATCATTATTTTTGGATTACTTCCGATGCCCACCGTTTAAAATATTTATTTAGCCATAGCGCCGAATGACGGAAAACATATTGGTTTGGGCGAAATAATGAATGTTTGTCAATGAAGATCGATTAAAAACGCTTTTTAATCAGCGCAGATTCGTATGACGTGGATATTGGATTTTCCTGTACGCACTCAATTCCATTGAGTTGCATTCTATCGCACGGTAACCTCATGAAACGTAGAAATGAATTGAAACAACGCCCGATCCTGATTCGATTACGGCAGGATATACTTTATTATAGCTTTGGCTTTGCTCAATGTACATTCAAAGGATATTTATAACCCGCAAAATTGTAAACGCACCGAATAAAGTTCATGATTGCTTCTGTACAAAAGTTGCTCGAGCTTTTTATCGTTACTGAAAGAGAGATTATCCTGAAGTTATTGATGACGTAATGCTTCGTGATATAATGGAATTATTGACACAATGCGGAAGAAGTGGGAGGGTACAAATCGTTTGATAATGCTTAATAAATCTTAATGTTAAGATAATGAGCTGCGTTCAAGTATTTGTCTGACCTTTAATATCGATAGAATTGTAATTACAATAACCGTAAAGACTATTGTATAACATACAGATTTCCTCCTGCAAGAAAATAAACACTTGGATAATTTCATTTAACTACATGCCTCTTACATGTTTAAACAAATCTCAGTCTGGGACAATTATCATTCATTTGAAATAATCAGAATTGTGTTTGGAAAGTATCTGGTGTAGCAGAAAAGCGTTATCAAAATTACGTAATAACACGTAACGTATCAAAGAAAACTTAAACATATGCCTCATACATCAAAGAGATATTCTTTAATCTGTTACATGACAAAGCCAAGTGCAAATCTAAACAATGCACTAATTAAATTCTTTCCCACAGCAAGCTTATTAGAGAAAAAATATTTTTATTCAATTTGTAACTATGACAGCAGTCGGTACAACATTTAGGTACAGTAATTAAAACCAAATGTTCCACTGCTTAGGTATCAATAAATAAAAAACGAGTGTCCCAAAACAGGGACAATGGTAAATAATAGATTAATTTTGTCGATATCTATAGTTGAGTATATGATTCGTCCTTAATGCTTCTTCATAATCATCATCGTACAAAACTATTTCCTGTGTCCTTCGAGATATTTAAATCTTCTTATCCCATGTTTTACAATTACATTTCTCTCAGTATTGAAAATGTCAAACGTATCGCACGAAAAGTTTAGCGTTGGTTATCAGCGGCTTACCTGGCTCAGAGTGTTAGACCCGCTTTTTCCTTCCCTTTTTCGCAATTTCGCCGTTGAAAGTGGAAGAAGGGGGGACCGCTTTCTCAGCACGAGGAAGAAGGTGAAAGAAGATAAAAATAGAGGTTTGCCAGAGCGCGTTTTATCGCCTAAGCAAACAATTGCTTAGGAGGGCATAGCGCGTTACACCCAGGTAATTAAAAGGGAAGTTAAAAGAACCCGCGGAAAAGAATGAAATCCCTTGAGGTCGTGGTATGGTAGTCATAATCAAAGCCACGTTCACTTCCTGCGTGCACGGAGGTCTAATTAAATTGAAATGCGAGATCCTATTGGATAATTCGAAGTGAAGATAACGAACGAAATGGCCACACATGATGCCGGAAAGAATGAACGCCGGAAATTTATTGATACAGGAGTTTTGTGGGTATGAAGCTTTAAGTGTTTCCATGCATTAGTATAAAAGGACTGTTTAAATAAGAGTAATGCATCATTTTTGTCTGCGTCTACTTGCTTAGCAAACAGTTTCTTTTTGTGTATATGTTTATATTCGTGTTTCTAATGTACTTCTCTGCAAATAAATATTATCTTATTCCTTTTTATACAGGCATTTGTGTTCTGTAAGCTGATTCGATCAACAGTTTGTTTAAAAACATGTACATTGAACGAATATATTTTGTTATGTAAAAAATTGACTTTACTTCGAAATTTTTAAATAAGATCACGAGAAGTTTTGCTGTGACAATAAAGGACAATGGCACAAATTCGAGAAATTGAGATTGGAGTTTGTAGCGACAATAAGGTTGAGTATATCGTGCTCACGTGCAAAAAAGGAAAATCTGATTTTCCAGTGCTAGTAAGAAAGCAAGTTGAAAGAAAATATTCATTGATTTCCGCAATGTCTAAATACAAATGTACTGTACATATCGTATTATCTCAATAAAAAGGGTTTAAGATTCAGGATCGCTTAGCAGAAGAAAAGTTTAGCATTTTTCATGATCTACAATGATAATTCGTATACAAAACCAAGATACTTTTTGTTTTTTCTAAATATGAAAAATAAGCATCTTGCACTCATCCTACAAATAAACCTGATAATCGAGTCACACCTCAATCAAACATGCAGTCGTGACTTCTGTCTTAAATTAATTAATTTTATATAATCCGTCAAGGAACACGAATTGCAATGCATTTGCAGTGGCAATAAAATTGACAATTTTTAATTAAAAACCTGTGTTTTTTTATCATAATTATTTTCAGCGTGTATTTTCGGGCACCCTTTATATAATATATAACATATACTTCATGTATCAATAAAACATTCACAATTTTTAATTACAAACCTGTATTTTTTTTTTACCAAAATTGCTTCTTGCGCAAATTGTCTTGTCGCCGCGTGCAATTTAATTCAAATTGGTGTGCGCCATAGCCGAGGTTCCCCGCATCAGTATTAAAAACAGCGCGAAAAAGTTCGCCACGTTATCGGAGGCAAATTAAGATGAAAATCATCATTTGGTATTCTCGCGTGCCGTGGAATCTCTTCTCCTATGGGAAATAACACCGCGGCACGGAGTGGCCGTATTGTCTCTGGCTTTCCTTAAATATTCACCTACCACCGCAAAATGATTAGGCGAAAGCCAGCCGTATCAAACCACGCCTCCGCGGCTTTCAACTTTTATACATTTTAGTATCGAAGACGCGCTGCCGGCTACGTCTGGCACTTTTAGATATTCATCAGGTGGATATTATGCCAAGGAAGCCCGCTGAATGTTTGAGGCATGAGGAGGGACGTGTAAATCTAAAAAATATTTGGTTTACGTGTGCTGCAGAAAAATCCCCCTTCCGCCTTAGTTTACGACCGACAACTACGATTCTTCCTTTATTTATGAGCTTGGGAAAAGTGTTGCTCGGAGTGGCGGGAAATTGGTCCATCTGAAGGCACCACTACAAAGAACGGGTATCTGAACACGTAAACAGAGGGTTGGGGGAGAGTTGCCTAATGCGTACTGGTTATCTAAATCGTAGCAGCTCATTTTTTTGGTGAGCAATTAATGTTTGGGACTTCTGGTAGTAAAAGTATAAAAGGTGCATGGAGTTGATAATACAAAACACGACTTGAGTTATCTGGATTGATTTCGCGTCCAGCTTGTAGAAGCCGGGAGATTTCAAGTAAGTTTGATGTAAATTATGACCAATTATTCTACGTCAAATTTCAATTAAATACTATAATTGATTAATGTATTTTGTGTTTTCTTTTAAATATATTTAATATACTAACTTTGTAGTAAGTTTATAATATAATTTATATAATTTTTGGGTTAGATAAATAAGGTTTCCAACCGGTCGTTTAGTTTCCTAAACGTACCGCGATTGAAACATTTAAATCGTACCAGTACGATTTAAGAAATCAGGCTGAATTTTGATCTGTCTTAATTCACTAACATTCAAGCTTGCTATATTTTCGTTTTTGCGTTGAAGAAAACGAAATATGCTGTCGTTCAAAATATTTATAATATTTTTTTACTTTTATTATTTTCTAAAACATTATTATTTCAGTTTGTTATAGAAATTCTTATGTTTATTTGTCTTGATACTGTTGTGTTTCAATATAATAAAACGAAATCATATAATTCCAAAATAAAATTTATTACTTGGTAAGTTAGATACGATTTTGGAAAGACTGCGGTACGATATAGGATATAGGTGTCCTAAACCGTACTTTCACATCGTTTTCTAAAATCACTCAAATCACTCTTTTAATTGTATTCTATACGTAGACTGTTTTTTTAGAGGATTTTTGCAAAGATAGAAGTATAATTGCAAACAACGATTTCAGTAAAGCTGTGGATTGTTTAATAGATATATCAAATATCCGTTTGGTGGCACGATTTTCAACAACTCTCCGCTAAGTAAATTATGTATTTGTTGTAATCAATAACGCATAATTACGGTTTCTAAAACGTTTTAAAAATCGTTTAACGCGGTCCAGGTATGAGATTAATCTAAATCGCGAATATTACGCTGCATAATTATGATAAAAATCTTGTTAAAAATTTTTCTTGTTTCTAGAGTGATTATAGCTTGTATGCACTGTTATGTTCTGAGGCGATATCGATCTTGACATAAAGATTGATCGACCAGCGTATCGCCTTTATAGTACATTAATTCACGACTAATTGGAAGGGTAAAAAACCGAGAAAACTCGACCCATTTATAACGCTCTGTACCAGCGCAAAAGCGAGATAAAGAAAAAGCAGAGGATATTTGCTGCTGTTAAACATAATCGAATTATGCACGAGCACGAGATATCTTGTAATGGGATAACATGTTAGGCTATAAAAACCGTGAAATTTTTAATCCTGCACATTCAATCAGATAAAAGCTTGGTACGATACGTATGTTACGTTAAATGTTACAAAGCATGCATCCTTCACTCAACTTCTATGCGTAGACATTTTTATGCGCTAAGAAAATTGTTATTGATTTAACGAAGCGCAACAAGAATAATTTTATACAGTATATGTATAATTTAAGTATACATTCATTGGATTGCTTATTAACAGTTTTAATTCTTTTCATAATACGTTTTGTGAAATAAATATTTTTTAAAATTACATATAAAAAATAATATTACATAAATACTTATTTTAACTTATTCAGATCTTAATTGATATTAGAAAGGGAGAGGATTATCTCTATGTTGATTATATGTATTAATAACCTAAATAAGACAAAAATATTTTTTGTTCATTTGCCTAATTGAGTTTTCCTAGTTTTCTAACATTGGTATAATTATGATCGTGTAGATTAAAAAACTTGTAAAATATTATCAATTTACTGATGCTTTGTTCATTAGTTTGCAACATATTATTTATATGTATTATTCTTAATGACTAAAAATACTTTAACTAGAATTTATGAGCTAAATAAACTTGTTTTAAACGTACGTCTTACGATTTTTCAATAGCACAAATCCATGACCAGCAAGAAAAGGGTATAAATTTGAATACGCATTAGGCAACAAAACAATAAGTTTAATTTTTAAGAAATTATTTTGATAAAAACATAGTTGAACGTTTATTTTACCAGACGAATTGCAAGCTCCTACATAATCATTTTAATAAACTCTAAATAAATAAAAAATGGGACGCTTTACTTAAAATATGTTTAATATCATTGTTCATATACTTCTGATAGTGTTATTAGTTTGCGAGCTACTGCTAGACTCTTTTAAAATGCTGGAAAGTGTAGGTATATGCGTGTACGTATTCTTCGCATCAAGTGTAAATATCGATGCACATTTGGTAAAACCCTATATCTAGTTAGACTTATAATAAAAGAAAAAAGAAAAGGCTCAAGCGCAGGCCATGGCGGCCAAGAGCCATAAACGCAAGACCCTTTATTTAAAACGGGAATTACTGGCCTATTGTTTTTACTCTGTATGTAGCACTGATTTTATTATAGAAACAAACTAAAGTCAATAAACACGAGTTTTAATCAAACAGTAATAGCTGCTTTTACGGCGCACGAATAAATGAGAAACTAAACAAAATCTTTGAACAAAAGACGATCGAAAAAAAATAATCGCTGTGCCGCGTGGGGCGTGAACACCCCACGCTATAATGAACACAGAATACGCGATATTTATTGATTTGATATTTGATATTGATTCTGCAATAAATTTTGTAAAAATTCTTCGTTTTTCAATGAGAATTCTAAACGGCTTGAACGGAAAATTTGGCAGTATAGATTTGAATTTGGTCAAGTATAGACTTGATTTAATTTTCAGTCAGTGCCACTTTATCATTCGTACAGAGAGAAAGTCATATAAACAAAAATCATAAAAATTATGCATGCACAGTCACCTCAATTATGTTAATGTTTTGACAAATGCCATTGTAACTGACCAAACTTGATAAAGTACGTTAAAAACAAATATAATATGCATATAATTTCAAGTTTTTAGTATAAGTATATTTTATGTTTTATTTTGGCCTAAAGTATTTTTTATTACTCGTCTTATCTTTATGCTCCCACCATTTCATTTTTTATTTTTTTTGTTTTTTTTTAGTATAAATATATTTTTAATATTTGTTTTATAGTTTATCGTTACTTTATAGTATGTATACTCGTTATAAGTGTGTCACAATAAAAATTATTATAGATTACCTTCAAAATCCTGATTTAATTGAACGAAGAAGAGCGTCCACTCGTTGGCGGCCTCCGCGAAAATATAGTCGTAACCTATATCTGGATTACGTGGCGTTCAACGTGTTAAGGCCTATTCCGATGAGTACAAAATAGCGACAACGTTCCAAATAAAATTTAACAACTACGATATCGTCATAGAAATTTATGTTACCATATCTCTAACTCATTTTTTATTTGCTGTTCCACGCGAGCATACGAGCAAATTGGAAAAAGCGAGCGGGTGTAATGTGTAGCACGTATAACTCGTATAAAATTTCAATGATATACGTGGTGTGCGAGGTTTTTGATGGATTTTTAATGATACACGGGGGTTTGAGTTTATTATAAATGACCACTATCAAGATTCCGCAAACACTATATATATTTAAATAACATCGAACAAATAAATGTACATTTTACAAGGATTCACAATACATCGCGCACACACGAAAAACCGAAAACCAACATTCTAGAAAATAACAAGAAACGAACGCTCAAACATCTTCAGGGCCGTAGTACCCTGGAGCGACTATATTCGCATGCGACGATGAAGATGATTCTCCAACAGTTTTAAACCGCGGTGCTCACCTAAAATAGGGATTTTCCGCGTGCCGTGTACAAAGGAAGATGTTTCTGAACACGGCTACAAAGTAGCGTGGTGAGATTAGGTATATAAGACAACTACGTAAGCACAAGTTTGGTTTTTAGTTTCGAAGTTTTAGAGAGGAAAGTTTTGTAAAGAGTCTCAAAGCCTTGAAGTTTGATAGAGAATTTGGTGGAGAATTAAAAAGCACGACCCCCAATTTTATATCGATCAGCATCTCTGGTTTATTGGCAACAGTTTAAATAGTCTCTGTATTATTAACTTTTTAATAAATATATGAATATATATATACATGAATATTTTCTATATATTAACTTTTTAATAAATCATCATTCTAACAACACAATTTTACTACATATATGCATACATGGGTTACGTATATGTAAATCGCCGCTACTTGTGTTTTACGGACGAGGCGAAGAAACGATTACTCGAACCCTCGCGTGCTTTAACAGCTGGAAGGTATTTAATTTTTAAACCATCACTCTAAATCGTAGATGGCGTAACGAAACGTCTGATTTTTTACACGATCGGTATTTCAGGACATAGGACAGAAAAGTCTCACGAAGTATCATATCCTTTCTTCTTCCCCTTCTTCTTTTTCAATACACTTTTGACTCCGACTGCTGAGAAGATTTGGTATAGCATTTATTGTTTAAAATAAATTCTTTATTCTTTCTCTTTTCTTTAGAACTTTAATTCTAAGCCGCCAGAGCTACGATATACATATCACATGGAAAAAATCAGAGTTGATAAGCGAGATTCGAACTCGGATCTCCCGCGTAGAAATTCGAACCTCTATGCACTGCACCAGCTCTCCATGCCTATTCTATATATTAATTTATGATAGTATTGAATCTAAAGCTATGGACACCTAGTCTCGGAAAAGAATAACAAATAGTAGATTTTGTAAAGTAAATTTTAGTAAAGTAAAGTTTGGTTACTCTTAAGAACTCTTGTACACACCGAATCATTATTTTGTGGACCTTTGGAAGGAAGCAAGGAGAATCTGGAATACTACTGTGCAGGTATACAGTGAATCATTAATTTGTTCCTCGACCCCTGGAGGAGAGCAAGGAGAAGCTGGAATACGACCGTGGAGGTGCCAGGCGGCAGAGAGCGGCTGGACCTGATTTATCGATTCTACGATCGACATTTGCGCGATTTGCAAATTACGCAGAAATTTATACTTACTTTTGACTTAAATAGCAAGAATGAAATTGACTCATCTAGTATACTATTTAAATTCAAAGAATTAAATTGACTCTTTAAAAGCTCGTAACTGATTTTGGAAGACTAAAATTTATTCATTGATAATACTTAGAAATTGACTGATTGAAATATGAAGATAAGAAAAAGGGCTAAAGAAGGGTAGGGTGAGGAAGGTGTTGGAATAAATATACTTTATTAAGAAAAAAACCTGAAAAGGTAAAAAGTTGATTATTGGGATGTGTACGTATCATTATTGGACGATCGCGTCATTAAGACACAAATACCAAAGTCAGAAGGAGTTCGATATTTTGATTAATTTCGCGATCTACCCATCGCGAAGCGTCCTTCTTGCCCAATAAACTAAGATATTCTTTTAAATGCGATGCAAATGGAATATGAACATGACGGTATCGGACGATATAAAAGTTAAGAGAAAGATTTCGATGCACTTACTTTGATATAAAATGTTATAAAATTCACAAGGTATATAAAACGACGCGCTTCGAATCTCAAGGCGTGGATACTTTACGAAAAATTAATCGTAAAAGATCATTTACAATCGTCACGAGTACAGCTTCATACACGCGCGTAATCAATCGGTGTTTAATAGTACGTTTTTCTGTAAGTGCACTTCACGAGAAGATTTTACGCGTTTATGGAGAAGTGAATCGTCATACAACGATTAAATGGTGATTTGGAACTAAGTGAAACTCGTATAGGGGCGACACGATAGGATTCGAGGACACTTGGAGTGCGAACACTATTTTGTCTGTAAACTACGAGCGCTGGAACATTAATGTCTTTCGTTATTGCAACCCATAGCTGTTGAGCTCGAAATTTGGGGGTGGGGAGACCAGGAATTCTGGTCCGATCAGACACCGAGTTAGGCAAAAAACAATTTGTTTCGCGATTGTCGAGCGGTTTGTTTACATTTTGCCGAACTTGCACGTGTAAGTTTGTACGATATTTTTAGCAGCGACGTGAATTTGGATAGCGGTATAATGAAATATAAATATACATATTCGAATGATTTGAGAAAGGTGAAGCCTCTAGTCTGTGAACAATGCGTTGTATTACAAGTGAATGGAATATATGAGAAGAGAAAGAGAGAGAAAGAGAGTTGTTAATAATTTAGGTAATCTGTATGTGTTAATGAAAATAAAGAATTTCTTTTACCTTGTATTAATCGACGAAATGATTGTTAACAAAACTGAATGTAAGCTTGAAGCGAATATTATGTAATATTTACAATAGCTATTTTTTCTACAAAACTTTTGTCGTATTTGTTGAATGTTGAAAGGCAAGTTGGTTTATTGTATAAACAAAATTTGATCTGCGAGTTTTCAGAGAAATATATAACGTGACGTTTAAAGTATAATGCCAGTAATGATGGCTTGCTTGCAAATCCAATTACTTTGTAGAAACGTCATAATATATAAATGTTTGGTTTAACTCCTCCATAGAATAAATAAATTTGAATGTGGGTATTCATGTATTCTATTAAGCATTGAAGGAATCTGAATTAAGCAGCAGTTTTCTCGTCGTAACGTCACGATAGCACAGAAAAGATAATCGTACATAAAACAATCGATAATTCTATATTCAACAAATGTTCAGGTATATTTCCTGACGTTTATCGTAAAATTTTTGTGAATATATCTCATTTCAATACCTCAAATTTCCAAATTATCAGTAATCATGACGGAACGGCAGGTACATTGTTTAGTAATGTTAATAACAATGTGGCTTATGCACGAGGCAGCCAGGATGATGAAGGAGATTAAGTAAACAAGAGGGCAGTGCAAAATGAAAGTGATAATAGGTAAAAATTCCAGAAGCTTGGAAAAAATCAGTAAAACCGAAATCAGGCGGGTTAATATTCTTCGTTAAGTTCGAGTAAAAACGTGAAGAATAATTTATTAAAATACGATAATTATCATACAACTAAAATTCAATTCAGAGCAATGAGTACATTCGATTCTCCTTTTGGCTGACATAAACACAATACGTGAATATTGCTATTATACATATGGAAAAATTTAGTGGCATCCCAGTTAATTCTTCGAAATCTTAGAACGATTCCTTTCTGAAGACGAAACCGAACTGATCGCATTTGTATCTGAGAATCCTCGCCAGTTGTGGGGGCCCGCAATAAAACACAGTGATCTTCCCTTTCTTCCTATCCTGCAGCTGCTTGAACACTTTGTCCCAATTTGGCCGTCCCGCGTTGGTCCTGGTCTTTAAGCCAGTGATAAGATCTCGTTTTTCCTATTACACAAAGCAACTTTTACTCCAAACACTATCGACACTGCAAGTCGTATATCGACTTCGTATCAGCACAGGTATTTATTTCATTGATTTTATGATTGTTTTAATAGGAATTCGCTATTTGTATTTAATAGTTTTTAATTAAAGGTATCTCACTTTTTCGTGCAGCAGGTCCATAGCCAATTGCAGACCAACTGCTTTCATATCGCTCTTCTGTAATGCACTCGTAATGTACATATGCATTTCTAGGAAACGTTCCATGGCGACGCCAAGTTCTGCCTGTTCCATCTCGAGCTGAGATAGCAAGTTGATGAACCACTCGAACGACCTCTGGTCCCGATTGATCCAAAAAAAATCGACCTGAAAGGAGATTTAGATAACCGAATATTAAACCGCAATATTCGTTATGATTAATGTGTAACGCCTGTATCGATCCTGTGCGCCTTGTCTTATGCAAATAATTGGTAGCAGAATCGATTTATCTGCCGATAATGCTTCGAAGCACTGGATTTTAGACGCAAAATAGTTTAAAAGCAAGATTAATAAAAGTATCTTACTGCACGATTCGTATCCAATTTTTTTATTACAAATTGTGAAAAACCAAAATTGCAATCGCGGTCTATAAGACTGGATGCCTAAAAATATTTATAATGATTGTGATTGAAATATTATGTTTAAGTTTGTTATTTCTTGCCCTTTGATCACTGTTTTAGTTGTTTTCAAAATTCATATTTTACCTTGTAGAAATATTAAATGCATTGTGCAACAAAGCATGGCTATTTTCTTAAGCACAATCTTACAAACTTCCAAGGATAAGATTTGTATTTTGCTTATCCTGGCTCTACCAAAGTATGTCATTTTGTAAAAGGCATTTACAATTTTATGAGGATACAATTTCTGAGATTTTTCGTAACTTAATTGCAATGTGCAGATTATCGTATCGATCTCTTAACACGTTCTTTTTATCCCTTTTTTTTAAGATACATATTGCATGCTAAATAAATCCGGAGAGTGCTCGGTATTTCTAGTATTAATAATGTCTCTTAAGTAACAAAATTATGATGTACATTTATGTCCAGATATCAAAGCACCAAAAGATTTTGCGTACGAAGAAAAAATAATTTTCACGTTTTGTAAAAGCTCCTTCTTATTGTTAAAATTCACAATCTTCCAGAAAAATAAAAAATAGTACTTATAGAGAATGTCCCAAAAAACATACACGATTTGAACATTTCAACGGAAGAGTGCTTACATATACTGTGCACTTTACGAATCAATACATTTTCAATTCTTTATTACAAACCTGCGTTTTCTATCAACATTACATCTTGTGTGGATTTCGGGACACTCTATAGTTTAAAACACATCAAACCAAATACGAATTTAATATACCTTTCGCAGATGCATCACCGTCGGCGGAATTTCGCTGGCCCAGGAGAATTTACATTTTGGACAGGTGTGCCTAGCTTTCCAGTATCGGTGCATTATCGATTGGAGTATCGAGGCGAAGGGGGTAACACCGATTCCAGTTGCGATCAGTACTGCGTGTTGAGCTTGGAATATGTGACTAGATGGTGCGCCATACGGACCATCCAAAAATATCTAAATACATATAAAGCATAATGAAACAACAAATTTTTATCTAGTATAACCTTCGCTTAAAAATTGTAATTTCGAGAAATAATCATATGTCTTTCTAGAAGTATATGCGGACGATAGACTTCTATTTCAATAACAAAAATTGAAAAAAACGGCTAAAAAGTTTTGTCTGTACTTTTGCCATCAATATAAAACGTAATGAAACGCATAAAATTTTATTTTTTTACCCTTTCTTACACCCCTTTGAAAAATACATTTCCATTTTTTCCCTCTGGATAATTACATTTCTTGCAAAATAATGTATTTATTGAAAAATTAAATATATATAATACATTTAGGTGTACATACAAAACAATATCTTTATTTAAAATTTCTCTCACAGTCCTAAAAAAGTTTTCCCGCAGCCCAGGTTAAATACCACTGCTCAAAAATGAGACATAAGAGAAAAGCTCTTTTTGTACGTCACGATTTGGCAATTTAAAGTTTTATTTGTCAAAGTACTTATAATATATTGTGATGTAATTGTAGGCCAAAATAAATGATAATGATTTTAAGTATAGTGAGCCTGCAAATGGTTTTAGCGGACCTATTTATTCTTACCTCTAAAGGTTTTCCAACCGGATAATTCACTGTTGGATGTGACAAAACCTCGGATTTCATGTGTAATATACTTTTATTCCCCGTATCGCATTCATCCGTGCATTCTTTCTCAAGTCTGCCTTCTTCTGCCGCCATTTGCATCTTGGTCAAGGCGCTTGATGGAATTTTACTTTTATTCGCTGATTGTGCGGAGGCTGTAGCGGTATTAAATATATTCTTTTCATATGTAATACCAGATCACCGTTTAAAGATATAAAATATTGACAATGGTTAAAAAGTAAAATACAGAATTATATACTTTTACAGTACGCTTGAATATATTCTAATTATCGATAGTGTTTACATAACAGGCACTTTATCTATTACAAAAAGTATTGCAAATAGTATTAATACGATAAAAAGGACGTGTATAATAGTTTGATACAACACATTCGTAAATAATTTTCTGCTATGAAAAAATAATTGTTTTGCTATGAATTGTGTATATGTAATAAACCCTATTATAACACAGTATTCATCCAATATTGGGTCTATTTTCAATATAATATCAAATTTGTTGTATCAATACCGAATACTGACTACAATTCATCACGTATTGCTTTAAAAGTTAAAGACTTTTTTGCTTTTCTTATTAATTTTTTCGATACTCAAATTCTTTTGGCTATTGTCTTTCAGGCAAATACGTCGAATGTACTTGTCTTTTCTCTGTTTTTACAGTGCATGACATGCAATTTGATTATTAAACCACTTGCCCCACATTCTACAGTCTTCTACCATTTTTCGATTTTGTTCCCATTTAAATTGTAGCATAAAAGAAGGTATTTATAAAAACAAAACTAAAAGGTTTGTACATGCTAAAAAATCACACGGTGAAGAATTGAGAAGAAACGTTACAATTGTCAAAAGTTTTTTTTTGATAAATGCACGTAGGCAACTCACCATTTTCTTGGCTCGAAGTTCCCACTTCATATTCACAGTTCTCTAGACTGGGAGTTTTGAAGGCGATTATCGTCGGCTTCATTCTCATGTACCGGAAGCTCTGCGCTAGAGACTTGTTTTGGGGGCTTAGATAAGCCACGCCAAGAGATTTTAGTCGCGCACGTCTTATGCGACATTCGTCAAAACTCCTTTCGGATTCCGATCTCGTGTAATCACGAAGACTGCAAAGTGTACGTTTAACTCGTAAAACATATTGGATAATCTATTTCCATCAAACATCAACTTAAATTACGCTCAGATCATTTTCAAGGAACGAAGTAAAATTATTTGTTACTTATTAGATTTACAGTTAATAAAGATCAGTACTTCTTTATTTCATGTTTAACGCTATTCAATATTTTGGTATAAAGAATATATCATTCTATTAAAAAAAAAAACACATTGACTTTAAAATTTCCGAAAAGATTCCACCTACAAAAAATATATATACATTAAGTAATATAGCAATGTATCTATGAATATTGTGATTTTCTGCTCTTATAAAGTACTTATAAAAGAAAAGTAAGACGGATACATATATTTTTACGGAATACACCTGCGCAAAGTGCAGTAAAGCAATATAAACTCACGCCATAAGTCGCTCTTTCTTCTTGCTCCTTGGCTGCATGTCAGGCATGGAAAAAGACTTTTCGAGTGGCATCTTCGTACGAAGCAACAGCTGATGTAGCTTCCGCTCTTTAGATATCCTGTTAATATCCAGCGTACCTACATTGAGATTTTTACCATCATAAAAAGTCTTGCAAATTAACTCTATTTCTTGTTTATCATTTATTAGCTTCCTTATTCCATTAATCATATTACTATAGAACATACGATCTGTAGGTGTCAACTGCATTGTTTGGCTCAGAGCGTCGGAGTTTGTCGGAGTCGTGGTTAAATGTTCATCAGGAACGAATACTGGATTGTCGATTGAGAATTGGCTCGGGTTTTCTTTATTTTGATCGAGAGCAGCGAGTTTGCCATTTTGGATCCTAAGTCAAATTACATGGGAATAGTTTTAACCCTTTGCAATCCTGTGTCGAGTGACTCGACGTTATATTTTTTGCTTTATTATATTATAGAATCATCATAAACGTGTATTCAATAAAGTCTTAGCTGCTATTCTATCTTTCAATATCTGGACAGCGCATTTGAAAAAGTCCTCCGATTGTCCATCGTGTATTTTAAATTATAGCTAAGATATTTCTAAATAAATAATTAACACGCTTTCATCGGTTCACGTCTAAAGGCGGCGCATTTAAATACTTACGGTTTTTTTCTGAAAGCGTTGCTACAATCTTCGACCGGAAGTACGTCTCCTCGGTGAAGCTTCATCTGTTCTTTTTCGAAATACGAATAAAGACTGTTCGTCCATTCTCCGACGGCGCGAATGTGAAGCCATATGTAATCTGCATATACATCATTGTTTTTCTTACTTAGAATGCAAATTACATCAAAATAAATCTGGTCATGCAATCAACTTTTCGTTTACTCCTTTTCAACTTTCTTATTTATTATTTTTTAAGCCTAATGTTTCTTGAAGTCTCGCACTACTTTTATTTCAATTCAGGGCTATTATTTGGAACATTTAGAGAGTTTCGTTGCTAATAACGTCTTCCTTGAACAGTTTAAACTCACATCTATTCGTATATATGTATGTGAATGTGCGTGTTTGTATGCAAATAAAATTTTTTAATTATTATATACCAGCATCAATCACATGACAGTCCAATTTTTTCATATACATTCGTCTTAATAATTTCATCAAAATATGAGACCATTACTAACTCAGATACTGTTCTTAAGTAAATTATTAAAATATTAGGGGAAAACGTATTGAAAACCAATCATTTTATTGTGAATGTAAAGGATGCAGTATTTGATAAATTTTTTCTTTTCATGCATCATTGCTAAAACTTTCATTCCCATTTTGGCAAGTTTTAATGGTTCTGCTTAATCCGGAGTAATCTTCCAAAACCGAGCATGCTGCTATTCATCGGGTTAGCCGATTAAAAAGAAAATTTATTTCAACCGTGCATTGAAATTCGCAACTTGTTTTGTACAAAAAAAACACATCCAGGATTTCATAATCTTATAATAAAAATAAATGATCTACGATTTAATAACCGCCTCTATGAAAGTATAAGCGCCAAATCCTTTTCTCCCATTAATCACTTTTGCTCAAGTGGAAGCAATTTTCCAGTCGCGAGTGAATACGCTTTGCTTCATTAACTCTTTGGGATCACAGGATTTCAGAAAATAATATAGGCATAAACAACGCAAACGTAAACCTATGCGCACGCAGCTATTGCAATATTTCCAGTTGGGTCTAAAAATGCATGCGTTATCGTGCATTAAACAGCTGGGATATTTTTAATCGCACCCTGCCCCAAACAGTTACAAGGTTAACACGTTAAGCGAATATTAGATTCAAATGTAGCGAAAAATTTAACGCCAAGAACTTACAACCTTTTGTAATCAATCTACAAGCAAACCTGACCTTTCTTTACCTTGCTTTAATAAATTACATTCACTAAGTAATTTATTATGTATACAAGTGCTGCTTAGAAGTACCCTGTCAGTCGCTGCTGACTGACGCGGCCTGAATGGAAAGTTCAGTGTCAGTCATCGACGACTGACGTGGCGCTTAACGAGTCGAAAACAGTTCTAAGGGTAAATCGTAGAATTACACGTGCATAGTTAGTTATTCGTGCTTGGTTTTACCTTCCTGCTCCGGGGCGCTGCTGATGGTGAAAGGGTGCCATTCGTAACGCGCGATGACGGGGATGTTTACGAATACATAGTCACCCGGGCAGAAGCCGAAGTGAGGTGGCCTCTTGATCACCAGATGAGTCACCTTGGATGGTAGCAAGAGGCCGGAACTGATGTAAGTTTTTCCACGTTGGACGCGCAGCCAAGTGATGCGCCTGAGCCTCTCTACCAAGTAGACAACACCCGGTCCGACGAACCACTTCCAAAAATTCGGGCCGTGGAAAATGGTGAGAATCCAAAATGGTATGTACAAAAGGTGAGACCAATAGAACACCTTTGAAAAATTAAGGGAATGAGTTAAGTAAACGATGTTGATGAGCAATGAAAATATCGATTTTGCTGAACCCGCTATCTGAATACTTTTTACATTTTTCCATTAGATTATCCTGTACGCCTCATTTCCTATATGATCTTATATTACAAGATACACGTGTTTACGATTCCTGGTTGGACAGTTTTTTTATATTCTTAAATGATGTATATCTATTAGTACATCGTACAATGTCTAATTAGTAGCAATTCTTTTTTGCTGTTGTTTTGCGCATATATATTACAGTGAGTATATATTTACTGGAAACGTGTTTATTGTAAGCACGTACATCAATGGCGTTATCCTATGGAATTTTTTTTAGGAATATCAGTTTTTCATAACGCGATAAAAATAAATTTTACTCTACGTTACTGTATATATTATTCGATCGTCTTTGTATTTGAAAAAGCACGTAAAATATACAATGCATTTTTTGGAAAGTGTATGAATTATGATTACATAGATTGCCACAATATATATGTGTCTACGTTTTTCTATTATACTGATAGAGTGGAAATGGTACAAGTAAATTAGATTTTTTTCCGCTAAATAAAATATGCCAATCAGGTCAGTTAGATTGCACAGGATGGTGTACACGATAGAAGATACTAATAAAAAAGAGTATTAGTTAACTACACATATTATACGTTTAACAAAATAATTATAATCAAAGCTGCATACTACATTTATTTGTCACGATATAGAAATTCGAAGTATGTGTTGTGTGACTTATCATGAAAATGATATTTTGAGTTTCAAAATGACTTTTCTTTTCTTTCCCAAATTAAACTTTTACAACATTTAAGATACAGGCTTTTATATCAAAACTTCTTTTCTCTATATTTATATCTCATTTACAAACAAGTAAACAAAAAGTAATGAGCTTTTCAAAAAAGGAGATGAAAATCAGGGTTAATCCACACTTTTTTTTTCTAAAACCATATTCCAAACATGCTTGGTTTACCTCGAAGCATCCGCCGCGACGCACGAAAGGCATCGAGCAGACCGTCATCACGATAAGAATGACGAGCAGCGCGATTCCAGTGGGATTTGCGCCACCGTGTATAAGGCCAAAAAGGCCCGGCCGGCTGGTCAGCATCCATTCGGACAAAGTGTAGTTCTGATGATTCAGGATTTCGTCATTTATCACGACCGTGCCTACAGGAGAACACGAGTTAACCGCTTTTCATTTATAATCCCAGCGATACGTTGCATATTGATACTTAAACCCTCATTAATGTCCCGAGCGTACCGAAGTTGAGGAGATGCGTAACAGCGTGTATTGCGCTAAAGATGCCGATAAGTACGCCTGTCAGTTTGTGTAGATATATATGATGATCCAAGGGCAATACAGAATTGAAGCCGTGCGTTCGCAAAAAGGTTATGCATTGCCGCAGCATCAGGACCAGAACGAAGGTGCAGTCAAAGTTCAAACACTGGCCTAAATAAATGGGTGTACAAGAGTCGTGATTCATCTCGTACAAGATTATTTCGATATATTAACAATATTGAGGCTTCTGTTTTGCTGTGTGACAGAGTCTGGTTAGGTGTAGTGTGTAGTGTGAGTGAATGAAAAGAAAGGTGAATTAAAAAGGGTCGAGTAAAGAGGAAGAGAGAAGGAGTGTGTGGGTAAGAAAGAGGAGAGAAAAAGAAGGGTCTAAGACCATATAGGATATATTAACGATGTTTTTTTAAGTCTGTTTTTAATATGTATCTTTAATTTGTATTCTTGTAGATGGTGTTAATGATAAATGTGAATGATTAATGTAATTAAATCAGTAGGATCTTATTTGGGTTCTTATCGGGGTCTGTCATCTTAAGATTAATTTTTACATGTAAGTATTGCTTTTATGTATATATTGTAAACTTTTTGCCTTTGTCGCTTTACTTAAAGCAGTTGTTGTAATGAACGAGCTAAGCCAAAAGATTATCTCAAATGGATTTATTCTCTATCCAACGCGATCTGATCGTCAAATGGACACTTTGGCTCGACATTCCTTTACTTCTACGAAAAGCCTCGAGTGAATAAAATATCCAATGTAAAGTACCTTAAGGTTTCTTCTTTGGATAAATTTAGTCTTCCATAAACATAGAAAATGAATCAAATTTAAAGATGCAAATTCAAAACCGTGAGTCGAAATAATTTCCTCAATTTGAATAACAAATTGATTTCGCCATTATGTGTAATCCGATATAAAATCCAAGATAAACGTAACTCGGCAAATCAACAGAGAATTAATGCTGTTAAACGATCAACGTTTTAGAATCATGACTAGTATGATCTTTTATACTTATATTTTTTCTAATTCAACATAGGATTAAAAGTCCATGGCAACATGATCTTAAAAGTTGCGCAGAACGGAGAGGAATGATAAACAATTTTTTGTTCCTATAATGTAGTTTAGTAGTTTTTCAACGTAGAATTTGTAATGAGATTAAACAATTGCATTTGCTAACTATTATATAAAACATTATCATTTTTCAAAATATTATTATATAATTGATATCGTCCAATGAAAAGTTTATATTTTAAATGTACAATTTATTTCTGGCTATTTTTTTAATAATGTAAGCGACTTACCACAAGCGCGTGCAAGCATAACATAGCCATTCGCGTGTCGATACTCGTAGAGCCTCAGAGCGAAGAGCATTACGTTGATCGCAAGGAAAATAGAGATGAAGGTAATGTAAACGTAGTTGTTCTTCATATACGGCTTCGTGAGTTGGTAAGGACATAATGACATGAAGACACTCAGGAAGGTTTTCTTTTTCTTTTCCGGTTTCGGCGGTACCAACCACCGATCTATGCTGCGATTATTCGTGATCTTTATTCTTCAAGTCCGCAGAATTTCACGATCGACAAAAGTCACGTTATCCACGAACATTTCTTAAACGATTACTGTTAAGCAGGCGGAACAATTTAGATCCGAATTGTATTAATAATTACTCTTACACTCAGTATATTTGTTTATAATTTATTAATATGAAAGCAACGATGTTCGTTAAGTATCTATCCTTTATGGAGCAATTCTGCATGCTTTTGCAGAAAAGATGATGAAGAAGAAAAAGATCATTTTAAACGTTCTGAATCTCACCTGATCGAAAGATTTTCCAGGAGGCCTTCGTGCTTTTCTAACTGCCGCTTCAGCGCTTCGAAAGTTATGGCACCTCTGTTGCCTTGATCCGCATCCTCGAAGAGAGCAATGGTGAGCTCCTCGATTTGTTCGTCGCTGAATTTCATTCCGTTCTCCTCCATGCAGGCCCTCATTACGTGTTCCAATTCCCGAAGTTGGATCAGCCCGTCGCCTTATTATGAAAGAATATGCATGGAAGAGGAGCTCTTTATAAATCGTATACTAAACTGACTGCAACTTGGCTGCAATTGACGTACTTATCCGGTTATATGCCATATGTCAAATCTGTTCATATAATAACGAGATAAACCGTTTTGCTTAGTTTGAGGGAAAAGAATCCGAGTAAAATTGACATGTATCGATTACAAATTGTGATAGATACATTGTTACCTTTGTAATTGGTGCTGAGATATGGGAGAAAATTAAATAATGTACAAACGGAAGATTATTTTTTAGTAAAGGGTATGTCAAGAAATTAATCATCCTTCATTAGAAAGAACTGGGTTGCTAAATGCTTGAAATTGCTGTTTTAACGTGTGCGCATGCGCGCGCGTATATGTGTGTATCTACCGATCATTTTTAGGGATTTTCTTGTTCTTTATATATAGTGCGTGTATTGTTGTTGATAGCATTAGTTCTTCTTAGAAGGAATATCAGTGTCACGTAAATCTAAGAATAATTATTATTGCAAAACATTGACGGTATTTATTTACTTTGCAATCCTCTGATTTCTATTATATTTATGACTTTGAGATACCGATTTATCAATATTAGTATGTGATTAAAAGCGGATGCAAACGATATCTTTATAAATTGTAAGTACTCACAAGCAATTTTTAGTTCTAGTACAAATCTAAGAATATCGCTCGGATGTTTTTTGTAAAGCGTATGAATTTTTGTCGTTATTAAAATAATAGTCCCGTTAAATTCTTATGGGCTTTACCATCGATATCGTAGACTTTGAAGAGAAATTTTATCTTGTCGTCCGGTGACTTCCCGGCAAACTGGTGCATTGCATCTAGGAATTCCTGAAGAGATATCGCACCGGAGTTATCCTTGTCAAATATCTGGAAGACCCTCTCCGTGAAGAATGGCTAAATATAGAATAATGCAAGTTATTCGCTTGCAAACTATTATGCAGGATAATGATTAATTAATCCATAGTGCATTAACAGTTTGCCAACGAGTACTGTCATTGCCTACGTGTCCATTACTTGTTTATAATTTAAAATCAGTAAACCAATTAGTATCCTAGGCTTACAAAATACAATTGAAGCCAGTGAGTTATAAACAAATATATTTGAAATCAATAAACTTTAATAAATATCTTAAGCCTAAGAAATCAAGGAAAAAGCCTTTCTGATTGACGAATGTTTACATTTAACAAAAGAATAACATTTGCCAACGTTTGAACATTTCTACATGTTATTATATTTCCTTCTGTAGTAAGGAAGAATTCATTTCTTTGATTGAAATAATATCACTTTCACATTAATTGCTAATTATGTGATTACCGTTATCTATTAAAAGTTGTTTTTTTTTCTTGTAAAGCTTAAAAAAAGCCTGAAAGACAAATAAGGCAAACATACCGGCCATTATAATGAGATTTTTATTTTTACCCCTTATGGTTTACATATGGCAAAATAGTATGATCTAAGGATTGGCTAAATGCCAAAATCCACATAATAAATGACAACAAAATAACTCGTAATAGTAATATAGACAGTAATATAGACGAAACACGCATATATAAAAAGAAAATATCAGTTATGAATCCGAACAAAATTATGGAATTTATAGGAGAAATTCTAATTGTACATGAAATAAAAAATATGATTCGATCCACTATCTTCATTGTGGCAATTTTGGTCTTGTTTGAGTTAAAATTAGTATAAAGAAAAAATATCAAATCAAAGAACGGGAAAGTTCTAGTATTCCATATTGGTTTATTCTATTCGAAAAAAAGGAAAGCACGATACTGATGCATTTTAATGCGATGATCCGTTTCCCTGTCATATTTTATGTGAAATGGAGATGAAAAAAGGTTGGAAATGTAAAAGAATAATGGGCAAAAAGGCATCTTTGATCGTTAAATGAAAAATACTTATGCCTCCTGCCTACGTTCTTCGAAGTGACGATCTTTTGGAACTCCTCTCGCCTGATCTCCCTCTCATTGCCCACGGTCTGTTTGAAAATCTTCTCCAGCCATTCGAGATTGCCTTTGTCAAAGCCGGCTCGCGTTCTGCGGAAGATAAATTTATACGAGAAGGTCGTAACAATCGTTGATCGTTTTGCCAATCCAAATAATCGCGATACCTGGTATTGCTTACGCTGGCAATGAATTCCATTATTTGGGAAGCTGTCACGTACCCCAAATTTTCCTGATCGATCAGGCGAAAAAGTTTGTCGACCACCTGTAGAAGAATGAGGTTGTCCGCAGTTAATGAAAAAAGTCGAAGAATTTGGTTAAGACTGTGCGAAGTAAACGATCACTCCTTACCCCCTTTGTATAGAAGATCTGACGAAAGCTAGTAATGTTCACAGGATCCTCACCGCACAGCACGTAAGCGACGCTCTCGATTTGATCGATGAAATCATTTTGTTTCTCGTTCCTGCCACGAAGGAGCATCGTTTTTAGAAACGTTCTTTCTTTGGTAAACCAAATTTTCATAGGACACAAAGCGATTTCTTACGTCAGTCTGCCCTTCAGAAACTCGATCCATTCATCCTGCTTCAGTAATTCATCTCGATCTTGATCGAAGAGAAGAAATAGCTTTCCGAGAAGGCTCTAAAAGCCGTTAGTATATGATTAACATTCGAAAAAATATTGGGCTGCGTGGAGAATGAGAGCCTTAGAATTTAACGGTGACGGAAAAAAGCTCTGAATGGCATCAAAATAATCATTCGAGGTGGGACGATGCAATTGTTCTCTATGCACAATTTGTTATTGACAGAAAATATCGAATATTAGGATAGGGCATTAAAACTTAAAGTAAAGTAAAAATCGAAATAAAATAATGCTAATAAAAGTGCTAAAAGATTTGGCAACGTATTATATTCACCAGAAAATTACTTTTTAGGTTATATATGAGAAAATTCTCTTCTAAGTTTCAATCAACTTTAATTAACGATAGAATTCTTTTTGCGCGCTTATTGATTATTAATATTATTGAATTAGTGTAAAAGCAATTACCGTTCTAACCGTTATCTTCGACAAGAAAATCAGGAATTATTTTTGTATCAATCTAAGAATTCGGGACCATATTTTGCAAGAGTGGCCAACGAGTTTCTAACCCTGTGATATTATACCGAATATTCCGCATATTATCGCTTTAAAGCAATTTCTTGAAGCTGATAATCCTTTGCAGCAAAAGATGCCCGATATAAAAGGATCGTAGACTGATAGTTTTCCAGGGTGTTTTTAATTCCGTTGCGAGAATTAAAAATAACATTTCGGAGAAGTTAAACGTAAACATGTTTTCTGCCACGACAATTTAATAGCTTCCTTTGGTATTACATTCTGAATGTAAACCGCCTGAATGGAATATTTGCTTGGATTATCGGTGGCTTACGTAGTACAAAATCAATTAACAATACAAGTAGTATATATAAATGGACAGCGTAGAATAAAATAATAAACAACAATGTGCAAGATTCAAATTAAAGAAGCGTACGAAGAAACATTATGCGATAGGTTCAAGTCTATTGTTGTTGACATTAAATCTACCAAAGCGGTCAAAATGACCGGTTAATGGTTTCTTAGAAAAATTGTTGTACTTCGTAGAAAAGCATTTTTCTACCTTTTTCATGATTTTACCGCAGAGTGTAAACCGTTCTTTCGATATGCTGACATTTCTTCTTAGTCCTTTTTTTTTAGGGATATATGTGCGGTACATAAATAAATCCAGAAAGTGACTGGTAAGTTTGGTGTTAATAAACTCGAAATATAAGTTAACAGTCCTGATGCTCACCCTAATATAATTGCACTTATCTAGCAAAATATTTTATTATACGTCAAGGTCCCTGTTCGCAAATTACTTGGAGCCACTGTTATTATGTATAGTTGCAAGAATAGGAAAAAGAAAAACGTTGCGGACAACGGAATTCGGTAATAGCATGCGAATTGATTATAACATATATGTGCATACATTATATTTACTGCTTTTCTTGCACTATTTTTATAGTGTAATTACGTATTTTTTAATTTACGTTTAGTATTTTAAACTTCTTTAAGGAAGGCAATGAAAGAGAAGATTGAATCACAAATCTTGAAACTTGTAAAATACCGGTCGAATTTTACATTTATACGCCTAAATAATAGACGAATTTAGACGATGTACAAATGTGCTCTAAATAAGTCATCAAATAAATTATAATAATGTTCTAAAGAAGTAGTCGTAATAGCAACTTACTATGCGTACTGAATGCAGCACAAAGAACGATTCAAGCAAATAAGGACGCACACGGTGTAGGTTCATAACATCCCTATGAATATTATTATCTTCATCTCGACGGTTTATAATATCAATTGTAAAAGATACTATTTAATTCTTTAGCCCATTATCATATATGCCAAAGCCAAGTGCAAACCTAAAAAATGCACTAATTGATTCATCTCCTACGATAAGCTAATTAGAGAAAAAATATTTTTATCGAGTTTGCCACTTTTATAGCAGTCAGTACAACAATCGAAACCAGAAGCCCCACTGCTTAAGTATAAAGAAACAAAAAACAAGCGTCCCAAAAAAGGACAATGGTAAATGGGTTTATCGCATATCATCATCTACTAGCTCCCTTGCATTCACAATAACAATACATTTACAAATTGTTATAAACGAGGATTCCCCTACTTTGTTGAAACGGATCATAAAACACTGAAATATATGTGCCTCTTCGTACAATACCTGCCTAGCTGTCAATGGAATTAAATCCACTTGTTCTTACATTTCCTTACACCGTCCCGATTTTGCACGAATTATGACGCGTACCGATCACCATCGGCAGAGATCTTACACACGCCACGTAATGGACACTCGCACATGTGTATCTACTCTCGATCATTCGGAAATGGGTCAATGTCACAGCCGATTACACTCTGCCCTTTCGCGTGTCGTAGTGCAGGATCCAGAAACACGTTCCAATATCGCCCTCCCTCTCTTCCCCTTTCTCAAACTCCCCCTCTCTCTCTCTTACTCGTAGCGACACCTCAGCCTCGAATATTTGTAAACTACACCGAGGATTATGCCCCCTTCTCTGAAGCTACACGGTTAGTGGCGCGTTTCATGCCAAATATCACGTCGATTTTGAATATGCACGAGATTCTCGTCAGAATTGAATTGAATCATTCGTGTCGAGCAATGACCATCGTGTGTAAAGCAACGTGGTTTATCTCTTCAGACCCAATTTCGAATTTGAATTGCAAATGGCAAGGGAGAATCGTGGAAATCGTGTATAACGATCGCTGTAAATTCGTGCACTTAAAGGCACAGCTTAACGCTTGAATCAGCCACGTATCCATTAATACGGTCTTACCTCGTTTCGGGTTCGTAAGTACGCGTTTTCGTTTCAATAAAACTGGCGGCTGTCTTTGATCTCGAGAAGTTTACGGCCTGTGACAATTTAACTTGGGCCTGATTTACTCGGTTTGGAGGATTTGTAAACTGTACTGAAAATTAAGCATTTGTAATACTATTGGGTTGGCGATTAAGTAATTTGGAGGATTTCACTGTCGGATGGTTTTGGTTAAGTTTGTAGGTATATTTACGCATGCAAAATGTCAAATCCACGATTGTTCACACTTCGATTGTTGTTCAAGAAAAAAATGATGATGTTTGGTTGTGCGGCTCTTATTTGCTATTGGTTGAAAAGTTTGAGATGACAAATCCGCAGTTACTTGCTTGCCAACCCGATACAATGATTAACCGAATCTGTAACAATTTTTTTAATTATGTACCCGCTTGATAGTGAATTATTATATAAAATGTGATCTATGTAACATTGATTTGACGATGTTGTAATTTTAAGGTAATTGCGCGCGTTGTGAGATATATTTTCAGAGAGTTGTGACGGTGATTTCAACGTCAGGAGCGTTCGAATTGAGACCAATCGGAATGTAATTCGGTCGATCGAAATAACGGGCTGGATTCATAAGGTGTGACTCAAGTTACAGTATTTGTAAACCACACCGTGGAATGACTGATCGGTAGTTATGAGGCATGCCTTAAGTCATTGTATTTGCACACTACACCCAGGGTAACTCATTTACCAAATTCACTGGACCGCACATGTATATCAACTCTGATGTAAACAAATTAAGTGTTACGAAGATTTCAGTTATTTGTTCAAAATAACGATCAAGATACCAAAAGCATCGCTTAATTCACGATATTTGTAAAATACTTCAGGAAATATGATTTATTTTTTGAAGGAACAAAACTAAGAGTTAAAAAGTAGTAAGTCGTATGAGAATTAATATGCTCAATGCATAACGAACGATTGACAGTTGCAGATTATAATGATTATAAATGTCCCAATGTATCGTGTCATATAATCGTATAATAATCGAGCAAATACTGACGTACTTCTATCGTATTTTTAGACCGAAAAACTAGTATTTTAAACGATCTACGTAAAAGTTACATTTTGACTTTAAATCTCATTGCTTCACTCACCGAACATCGACTGAATGAAATTGGCGCTAAGTCTTTTTAATTCTTTGTGTATTTTGTCCTTCTCACATTATTGTACTTTCTGGCTCAACAAAAAAAAAACTAATATTCTCTTTTTTTGTTATGTATAAAATATATTTCTATTATATATATTTTATTATAATTGTATATACATTCATTTTTTTTACTTTTTCTAGCAATAATGGTCCAGAAATATGATTTCAACCAGCGATCCCTAACGATTTCTCCAACGACCTCCACATCCCGATGATACTCATCTATCAATCGCCACAATTTGCTCGAATCGTTCCGCGATCTCCAATTAGCACGCTAAATTGCATCCTCACTCAGGATCGGAGATCCTGGAAAATTAATCGACAGAAGGCTGAGCGTTATATCAGCGTAACGACTTCATTTCCTCTGGGCGAACAAAAGGGGCGTGCGCGAATTTAATCGAATGCACGGATCTGGAGCGACGATCGGGCTTGCCGATTAAAATAGAAAAGGAATTAATGGAAGGCTTGCGAGCAGAGGCCTCCCTCCCCTTTTTCCCTCGGCCACCTTCGAAGGAGGCGCTCGAGGCACCAAGGCCTCGTGCCTCTGGGCGATCGGCCACCTTGATCGAAAACCAGGGCCCCCGATAGATCCCCTCGTTTTCTTCGATCGTATCGTCACCACCGCCTCGGGTCCCCTTTTCCTTTGGTACCATGGATTCTCGAGCATTAAATCACGCTACGTTCGATAGCAATCTTGAGGAAACGATCGATAATTATCCTCGTTTGTAATGAGGTACAAAGCTTTGGGTTTCCTTTTCTGCCTCCGCGGTGGTGAAATTAAAATCGTCGATCGACTCCGTAAGAGGATTGATTTACGGGCTGTGCAAGAAAAATCGAGGTGATGCTGCTGCATCGATATGCTAAATGCGATTTATGTGTATTCTCATTGGCGGGAATTATTTTATCCGTGGATGAAGTCAGGTTGATTATTCGTAGGGTTGCGGTCGAGAAAAGGGAGAGAGAAATAGCCATAATGTTACAGTTTAAATGTGATATGATGTATACGGATATTTTAACTTTGTATAGGTACATGTATTGTTAACCTCTTTGTTTGCTATCAGTTTAAGGAGACAGGTGTGATTCTTGGTCCAATATTTTGCAGAGCAATGGAATTCGTCCTACTCTGTTCGTTCGGACTGTGCGATGACGAAAGGATTTAGTTGTTTTTTTTAAATAGAATATTGCTCTATGCGATATTCTGCATTTATTTTTATTCTCCGTTTGGCCTTATGAGTTTATTATTTTTTAATTTTGTATTTGAATTTTGTATTGGAAGGTCGGTTTGTGTACAAATGGTTGCATTATGTGCGCACAGTTTCATTCGTATACGATATCAAAAACGGTTATCCATGGTCGACTTTAAGAACGCATAATTTTCGCGAATAACTTAAACTTTCTTTAGCAAAAGCGATTTATAGATGAATAATAATCTTAACGACGTATCTATTAAATTTATATTAACGCGGAAGACATCGTTGCTTGTAACTATTCGTTGTATAAGAACATAATTTAAACAGTTTTAGGAGTTTTGGTGTTAAAGAAACTAGTTTATGTACAAGTAAACTAATAAATTTGTATCCACCGAACATTCGTTTCATGTGAGAGACATCATCATCCAGAACCGTTCACTTCACCGTAATGTAATTTCCACTTATAAAATAATGATGCTTTCTACACCCTACTTCACATCCGCATAAATTAGCATTTTTTACATCTGTTTTATCAAAAACAGAGAAAAATCATCATTCGAAAACGTCAATTTCATCATGACGTGGTTTTCACTGATATATCTATCGTGTTATATAGCCACAATTTTTATATAATAATAAACCGACTGCTTAATATATCCTAAATATTCATTTTAAAAAGAGCAAATACAATTTGTTTTTTAAAAATTACCTTGCATACGAGTGGAACCATCGTCCCAAATGTACGATTTATTTATATTACGAAAAATAAATGTATAATTTGTACAAACCATACACACTCCGATTATGTTCATTTTTTCATACCTAGTAAATAAAAGTAAAAAATAATGGTATGGTTTACTAATATAGGCAGTCGTAAATTTATCACCATATTGCGTTGTACAACAAATTAATTTTTTCCAAATAAATTTTAATGTTGCTATTTAGGGTATTATCTAATAAAATTAAGTACGATGCTCTCGTAAGTACACGTAGATTCAGTTGAAAACATGAGTTCCATATACGACGTTAATAAGAAATCCATGCAAAAGAGCTCTCGGCGAAATTCCGCGTGGCTCATGCTTTTTTGCATCCCCGTTATTCGCGAATGAAAGCGAGCCTACCAAACGATAATTACAATAATTGCCAGAGCTCAGGGCCACCTCGCGAGAGTAACTCAACGAAATCCCATCAGCGAGGACGCCTTTGGTCCTTAAACATGCGATTCCACGGCTTGTTTGTTTATTATTCAACATTTCGACATTGGCCACTGTTATCATTCGGCCTAGAATCTACTATTTTAGGTATTAAGCTCAGTACCATCTACTATAATAGTTGTTCAGTAGACGAGAATTGTACTATAGATGCTCTTCATGTGCGTAGATTACATTAAACAAATTGCTATAGTTCAAATTATATGCATAGTGATAAATTTCGAACAGTAATTATGTTCTGCTCTATATACAGTTGTTCTGTATGAATATACAATCGGAATGTGTGCTGTGATTAGAGCAATGGAATTCGACCTACTCTGTTCGTTCGGACTTTGTGATGACAAAAGGTTTTACCCTCTATAACTCATATACCACCTAAGTTTTCCAGTCGTACTCAACATCGAGCCTTGTGTGATCCCATATTACGAAAAGAAAGAAACGATAATAAAACGGCTTTTTTTAGCAAGTCATATAATAGCTCTTAGATTCACAATGACGAGTCAATTTCTAGACAAACCTCGACAGTGATTTAAAAATAGACGTATCGCGAGGAAGAATCCAGAGGCGATAAGCAGAATTGTCCACGCAACCTTATCGTAGCTTGGCTTTTGCCAGGACGCCTACCTGATCCTGAAACAATCTCCTGAACGTCTCCTTGCTGTAACGATCCGCTTCCTCCCGCTCGAAGATCGCTGCGCACTCCTTCAGTATAGCCGTCCTTCTCTTATCAAGAAGGCACTCCTCCTCCATGGGACTGATGCTACCTTCCATCCCGTTACCTTCCAAACTTCCCTCAAGAATAGCCACGGGAAAGATAACCTGGTCTCGAGAAACCGGATGCACTTCAATCAGTCACGTGCGCGCCCACGCTTCGCATGTTTCAATCTTCCTCCGTCCACGATGAACTCAGATCTCTCTCGAAGGCGAAGCTTCGAAAAGGAATTAGCTTCTCACGCCTGACATTCTCGCATGAGAAAAAAAAAAAAACTACGCGCGATTTCACTCTTACTCCCACAGAACTCTTACTATCCACAGAACCGATGATCGTGCACCACTTGAACTTGCACTGTGTCAATCCTTCACGGATAAGCCGGATGAAGTTTCATTGGGCCCAACGCCTCGATCGATGCTCCTTCCCTCGTCCCTGATCGCGCTGCTCGGCATTCGTCTTTGGATCCTGCAGTTCCGCGCGTCAGAAGCTGAGAGGGTCGCTCGAGAGCACGTGGAGAGCGAGGACCTTTTTCCTCCTGGCGATGCTGCTCGAGCCGGGTAGTCCTGAATGAAAATCGAGAGTGAACGAACGTCAAACTGGTGTTGCGCCCGTTGATTCTGTGTTGGTCCCCTTATACGCCCGCGACTACGCGAAGCAAAAGGCGCGGGATGAGAGAAGGAGCGTGCGAGAGAAGGAGGGAGGGAGAAAGAGAGAGGGAGCGAGGGATGGGGCCTGGTTCGTGTACCGATCGCGTGGGGATGGAGGAGACGAACAACCTTTCACTTTTTGACAAGGCGCGGGTTCCTCCTCCTCCTCCTCCTCCTTCGATTATCCCCTTTACTGCTTCTTCCTTCTCGACCGATGCTGCCTTGGTCCAACAACAGGTGGAACCGACGGTTATCGAGAATATACCGGTTTCCTACGGTTTCTCGGAGATCGATACAATACGAGGCTCGCTCCTTGCACGAGCTTCATCATAATAGTCGAATCGTTAATAGTTGTATAATAGTCGAATAGCTTAATCGTATTTGGCGTCGATCAAATTGGTTAAAGACGAGCTGCACTAGTAACGTTTAGTACTTTGTTTTATAGGATTTTTTCTGAAAGGTAGTGGCAAAGTTTGTAATGAATCGTGAATGAAAGCCGGATTGACAGATGTTATGTGTCAAGATATTGAGATTACTCGTTAATAAGCGATGCTTGTTCTAGATAACACTCCTTACTAAATGACTAGTTCTGCCAATGATATTTCTTGCTTTGATACATCTGTTGCTTTCGCAAAATGAGTCTTACTCGTTATTCGTAGAGCAAATGTATGTTGATATGAAGCAGTTGGTTATCTGAAATGATGAAGGATTGCGCGATGTTTCGGTGTTTGAGTTGAACTTAAAAGGCTCAAAGCTGCGAGACAATAAAATAGAAATGGTCGACGAGTGTTCTATGGACCGGATTCTCTTTAGGAATCGGATATACATAAATCCATGGAAATTACGCCAGCCAACTTTCAGTAGAGCGATACGAAAAGCCCAAGAACCTCGGATTCTCGAATCATATGGACAATAAAATACTCCTAGCTCGATGCTGTCTTCATGCAGCGGCAGGTGGGACTGACACTTATCGGGAAAGTACCGCATTCCTACGAATAATAATTTAACTGAGAAACGGGTTTCATTCCGGTTTCTTATGCCTGCATCCTCATTTTGACGATGCGGAGTGTCCGGGGAGACTTGATTGCTTACTTGTTTATTGAGCGAATTTTCCAAACAATGAAGTAATCGCGGAATAAACTATACTTTTTTTTTAATTTATTCATTTTCTGCACCGATAGCTAAGGTCATTTAGCCTAGGACCTACAGTTCAAGTTGGATTTCGAATCACCAGAGCTGCAGTATACGTATTACATGGAAAATTTTCAAAAATCATTTGGTCTCCGTCCTGCTGTTTAACCCTTAAATTTGATAGGTGTCAAATTTGATAACGGATGTTTAAATCGAATTGTACACTTCAATTGGTTAGTTTTAACATTTGGCAGTATGTATGTATTTCGACCAAAAGTTAAAAAAATAAACGTCAGCTGTCAAAATTGTTTAAACAATATGACACTTTGTTCCTCCGGCGTATTGACATATTTTTAGAAAAAGTTTAGCGGAATAAATTTTTGACGAATTTCATGTTTACGAAAAATAAAAATACTTTTATGTTTTGCTATAATACAATTATTTTTAGCAAGGGCCTATTTTGCTTGAAGAAAAGCCTAAAGTATCACAATTGATACCTGTTTTTTTCCGAAATAAATATATAAAATATGTATTGTGATTTTTTATTATTATTATTCTCTGTATCTGGCTACTGCAATAAATACATTGATATTTTTTTTATTTAATTTGGAAAATCAGGCTTCTAACGGGTAAGGTAGATTCTAAACCACCCAAGCTGCAATATACGTATCACATGGAAAAACCAGAGGTAATTGGCGCGATTCGAACCACTACACCATCGTAGCTCTAAACTGCACTTTACTACTTATTAGCTTACTCGTTACATTACATTGCATAGTACATCTACTTACTTGTCTGTACAAAATGGACACAAATAATTTACTTCTTTCATCACCGTTTTAACGTAGCCTTTTCGAGTTAAAATATTTTCTACGTCTATATAAAAAATTACGTGCGTTCCAAAATTAACGTAAGGTTTGAATTTTGCGTCGTATGTGCGGTAAAATGTTGAAAACGAAAAAAGAAGACAGCGTGACAGTTGATAGTTCAGGGTTATTAAAAATGGAGCGCTACAAGAAAGAACAACGCGTTTTCATTGTTGAGCAATATTTTACAAATAATGATGATTTGGCGGCTACAGTGTAACAAAATCAATTTTAGCGATTAGGTACATTTTTAACTTGATGTCTTGATAAATCGACAAAATAGTCACATTTGGGGTTCAGAAAATTCACGAGTGATCGTTGAGACAGAAATTTATCCAAATCGTGTCACTGTTTCGTGCGGATTCTGAGCTGCAAGCATCAGCGGATCATTCTTCTTCGAAAATGCGGCTGGTCAGACAACAACATTCCCCTTTGATCTTTCTTTCTTACTTCCCCTCCCACTCACTGGATATATACAAAGAAGTGAACCTGGCCTTTACAGTCAGCATTGAAGTACTGCATAATCTGAATTTATATAACTATTTAAAAACTTCCAATTTTTTTTTTCATCGTATTATAATAATACATCTATGTAGAAATTTGGTATCCTTATTTTAAGACTATTGGCAGTCTGAAATTGAATTCTAATCGCAAAATATTGTACTGAAAAGAAATGTTATCCGTTTTTAGAGATCAAATCAATTTCATTGTCCGCTATCTTAAATCGCTTCGTTGCCTACGCATATTTGTAGCTTCTATTCATTATTTCATGGATATCTTCAAATAACACTTCAGAACAACGTGATCTTCATGGATCACATTCAAACGGACTAAACAAAAAAATTGCGACCGTAGAGTAAATTAAGCGCAGAATTAAATAGTCGCGATATTCGTTTGACAGGAACAAAGTCATCGGTCTTACAATAAATAACTCGGAAACATCAAAATGCCAATGAACCACATTGGTACAATTCAAATCGACTAATATCATCGTTTCGATCCATAAGCCTGCGCGAGATTGCGCTTGCGTCCCTCGAGATTCCGCACCTGCGCTTTCGCCCTCAGAAGCTGACAGACCTCGCGTTTTTCCGCCTCGTTTCGTCGTGCTCCAACACGATGGCGAGCTTTGGAGCATGAAGGCCCGTCGAAAATCAAAGTCGCGCTAAAATGGGTTTCCATAGCTTGGATCTGACGCTAGCCGGTTTCCACGGAGTTTTTTGTTTGTGTCGGTAATCAACCCTGAGAGACGGTCTCCTCGCCCCTGCTTCGTCCATCGTCAAACGGACGCACCGATCGCGGACACGAAAATGGGGATGCTTTGAGACAAATCGAGGAAATCGAGAATGGTTCAAAGGTGCAGTGGGAGAAACGACGTGGAATTCGATCGGTCGATTTGAAATTATGGTCTAAGCAATATTTTGCTGTTACTTCTAGATGTCGTCCACAATGTGGATCTCCAATATCGTGTTTCTGGTGCTCTGGTCTATCCATTTGATTAGATGCTACAACGTACGTTGCACTTTCAACACGATGTGCATGTGTTGGGTACAGGATGACGACGAATTTACGAAAATGGATATTAGCTGTATGGGCGTTCCTTTTGCCAGGTTTCCAGGTAAACGCATCCTCGGAACAATTATTTTTTAAGCTTTAAATGTTTATCGACCGAAGACTGATAAATCTCCAGTGATAGAGGGTTCTGTAAACTTAATCTATATCCTCGTATATCCGAGATTTGTACAGTTATCATTTAAATTACCTTGTGTCACTTTTTATTTGTTTACTACTTTCTTATCATAAATGATAACATGTCTCAAGTATTACAACGTCATTACCTATGACAATATTAGCTGACAGTATTAAATAGCACTTTGCAAGTTTAGTCTATAAATTCACTTTGTACGATTACATTTCTTCCATATTACACTTTACTAATATGACGAAGCTAACAGGTTTCTTTATAAAACAACATAATTCAAGACTGCTCTAATATGTGTCTCTACCATATACAATTTCAGCCTTCTCCACAGCTAGTAAACAATAGAAAAATATAATCATAATAAAACCTTTAGTATATAATAGAACTTAAGATCACCGTAACGCATTGTTGTTGAGAGAAATCTATAATTAATGGTGCACGTTGTTGTATTCCTCGAGAGCTTATTTTGATTTATCATAGAAATTTCACCAAATTATGTGCACAATTTAAGTCGCAATATAATTCAAGACGTCTCCGTGAATTACGTGGCCCAGCTGGATATCGTCGGCTCCGGTATGCAAGCTCTGGACAACGATGCACTCGGGAGTTCCGTGGGTGTCGAGGCTTTGGGCCTGATGAGCAATCGACTATCCAGCATAGGCGAGAAGTCCTTTCTGTAAGTCTTATTATCTCGTTATTCTCGCAAGTCCCATTACCATCATTGCCTTTCTAACGTCTCATTTATTCCTCCACACTCCGACGCTCTAATATCCGTGTGATGCAATTCGTGGCCAAACTGCCTGGCAATTCGTGGCGTGTCGAATTGTTGTAATGGCCGCGATTACTCACAACCCAATGGCTTTCGACGATCAAACGAAGATTAATGCCTCTAATCTCTTTTTTATTAGAGGCGTTGCGGACAGCCTGCGCTCATTGGATCTGAGCTACAACTCCCTCGAAGACATACCTTTCAAGGCCTTTCGTGATCTAAGGAAATTAAATTGGCTGAACATGCACAAGTACGTTTTATTTCGATACATTAACCGTTTTGAGTGCCTTAAGTATCCGCTCGAAAAATGCCAAACTTATTTCTTCATCGGACTTGATACTCGTTATTTTCTTTCTGGACATATTTATGTATACCTGGTATATTCTTAAAGAAAAAGGGTATTGAGAAAAGGGATTGATAAATCGATAGAATAATTGGCCTCTGCGGTAGAATCATTGAAAATCTGAAAAAAAATGCCCGATTAAGAAGTACAGAGATTTATTTAAAACACGATTGACCGGTGATTTTGACAGCTTTGATAGGTATAGTGTTAAGGGCGATTTTTGTAAGAATGTCGTATATTGTAATTTTATCAGCCTATTATATAGAAAGTCAATAGAGTTTTAGTGAACCGTAAGAAAATGCACATAATTGTAATCACAGCTAAAAGCAGTGTTAGTGAATCCACTGTTGCGATGGAATGGCACTATTCGACGTTGAACAAGATCTTGTTAAGTCAAAAAACAGTGTAATTTGTCTGCACCATTGATTGTTATATCCCAAGGATCTTTGATGTGAATTAACAGTTAAATTCAGCTTTGTTATACCTGATATACTGATAAATAATGGATACTTTAACACATCGTTGACAAGAAATTGAAGGAAGAAATATTTTTAGGAACAATACTTGTATTTGGCTCTTTTTAGGATTTTTTCGCATTGTTCTTTATGCATACTTAAAAAAAAACTATTGCTTCAATCAAAGTCGCAGATAAAGAATAGTTTGAATGAAGAATGAAAATAGCTTTTAATATTACTTCTTTCTTTATTCTATTAAAATAATCAAACCCAAGAAACATTTGCAACAATTAGACAACTTTACTAAGTAAAGCTAAAAACTGAAGTACTCCATAACAACGTTATAACCTTTAAACTTAAAACCTTTAACCTTTAACTTTTAAACTAATGAACAAAGCGGTTTAATTTTTCAATAAAAGAAAAAAGGGACAGTCGACAAAACCGACAAATTCGAATATTGCAATCGTTAAAAAATCGCAGTATACATCGATTTATATATAAAGGCTGATACGAAAAATATGGGAGGCCGACAAAGCGCTAAAAGAATCTCCAAAGACCATTCAATTTCAGTAACCACTTGACCTCACTGGATGGCGACTGGGGCCACGTGAAACAGACCCTGACCAACGGCTTCTTCGGGGATAATTCCATCACCGAGATACCGGAGATGTTTTCCACCTTTGAGGCCCTAGTCTGGCTCAATCTCGACAACAACAACATCGAGGAACTAAGGGAGGAGAGCCTACCAAGAAACATGCACACGCTCAGCATAAACAGTAATCTTCTAAAATCATTTCCATCGTCGCTGGCCAATTTAAAGGACCTGACGTGGCTATATCTGAGAAGTAACGACCTCAGGAATCTGGAATTGCCCGACTTCAAAAGCTCCAACCTGGAGCTGATCGATGTGAGCGAAAATTCGATCGAATGGATCCAGTACTCGAGCACGACTAACCGTACCTTGAGGATAAGGGATTTCAATTTAGCCAGCAACAAGCTAGTCTCCTTGCCCGGCAGAGTTTTCGAAGGCGTTGAGGCCAGAAGGATACATCTCTCCTCGAATTCGATTAAGAATATAGACGAGGATGCTCTGCACGGCCTCGAAGATAGTTTAGAATATTTGAATCTAGAGAACAACGATCTACCGGGCGTGCCTACGGCCGTCAGTCGTATGAGAAAATTATCATATCTTTATTTGGCGAATAACGATATAAGAAACATCTCTGGAGATGCCTTTCAAGAGTTTTCGGAGAATCTCAAGGCGCTTTCCTTGGCCACTAACAGTTTGGACACGGTACCCGTTTCTGCGCTATCCAGGTAATTTTTTATAATATTGAGGTATGGACAAATTTTAAGAAATTGCCTTAGGTTGATAAACCGTACTTCATTGTTTAGTATAAAAAGAATACGGTCGATGATCAACGCCATTTCATTTACGATGACACTACGTGTTTTAGAATGATAAATACATGGCGTATATACATTTGACAATATTTGGTTAATCTCTTGATTTGCTACATGTCTAAAAACAGAAATTTCGATTTAGAATTATTTATAATACAGCATAAGATTTAGTGTAAAATCTTGAGTTTATTTTGACATCGCTGATTCGTGTTTATATTTAAACTTGACAGCGTGCCAAATAATATAATCAAGCACTTTTTACACGAACATTTTTGGTATTAATCTTTTTGTAATCCGAAGCATTTTTCATTGTGAGGATTTCTGTTCATATTGCGTTGATTAGGCATAACATCAATTTACGTTCGAAATATTTCTAACTAGTAACGTGTACGGTTGAAATGTTAATCAAATTACAAAAAAAAGGAAAGAGAAACGAGAAACTGACTGATATAAGATTAATACACTTTTCTGTTTACGGTCAATTATTAATGGAGAAAAAAAAAACAATTTCGCGCGGGGCCATGCCATGAGATTTCGATGTCTAGACGCGTATAATATTAAAAATACCGTTACAGCCTAATGAGTAAACAGCAAAACTCTGCGCGAAGACGTAGTCGTGTGGATATTGAATATTAGCAAGGAACGATGAATATTAATAAGGAAATTACATTACCCCAGACATAATAAATTCGATTAACATGAGACAAAAGTGAACCGAGACCTTGGACGGTTTATTACTGGATACCAGAAGTTTTAATGGTGCTTCAGAATAATGAATGCCCGAAGTAACACATCCGGTGGTTTTCGAAACAGGTGCCAGAGGCTACTGCACCTGAATCTCGGCTACAATAAGATCTCCCACGTCGAGCCAGGTGATTTTGAGTGGGCAGAGAACCTTGAGATCTTGCTTCTCAGGAACAATATTCTGACAAAATTGAAAGCTGAGACCTTCAAAGGAGCGGGTAGGCAAAGTGAATTTCAATTAAGAAAAAGAGCTGATAAATCACTGCACTTCTTGTCCGTTCAGTGTTATGATTAATGCTGCTCCATTATGCTTATCTCTCGGATGCACTTAAGCACGTAGCGCTGAATGTTAGCTACGCTCTTGCCTTGTTTCGTATTACATTGTTTTTTCAATGGGGGAGTAACGAGCCCATTTCTCTTTTTTTTTTTTCTCGCGAGACAACTGTGAATGTCGAACTATTCTAGTTACTTTACTCACATTCGTTAGCTTTATATTTAGCGCGTGCACGGTGATTTATTGCTTGGCATTAATGTAAAAGTTAGACTTGTAAGCCAATGGAAGATATAAGTGTCTATGAATGTGTAGGTTAAAGTATTAGATGTACATATATAGAATATAAAGTATGTAGAAAACTTTTTCAACATTCTGTCAAAAAGTAGAGAAACGTTCTGTGGTGCGTAAAAGTATTATCAACGGTTTTGAAAACTTTTTATTTTAAACATACTTTAATTTGCAGTGCGAACAATTGAAATGAATCATAAAAAATGCCAGCACTAGCGAAATAAACAGTTAGACATTCTGAGGATTTCCTTAAAATATCTTGCAAATATAGATTTCCTTGTTGCTTTATCTTGTTATTATAAAAGTAGATTTGCAGTGGCATAATGATGCGGCTTTAAAATGTTTTCAATAAGACGATGTACGAGATTACCGTATGATCCGTGGCCAATTCACGTCTTGGAGTTAACTGCAAATTGACATGGCAGTCAATCTGTTAAAATCTGAAATATGTCGATAAATTGTCTGACACTTTTGTTAGTAACATACATACATGTTTTGCATATCTGCTTGAGTATTAAGTTGTATATAAAATCTAATAGTTTGTTAACACCAAACTAATTGCTAACAATTTTAAATCCACAATAATTGATAAATTATAATTAAATCCATGAATAATTGCAAGCAAGAGGAAGAAAGGGAGATACTCATTTTGCTAACATTGTTAGGTAAACTGAAGGAGCTTAGCTTGTCCTTCAACCACTTAACCGAACTGGACGACGATTCTTTTATCGGCATCGAAGAAAGCCTGGACATCCTGGAACTCAGTTTTGCCTTTGCGACGGACGTTTTTCCTCAAAGAGCGCTGCGTCCACTTTCGCATTTGCTCTGGCTTGTCTTGGACAACAATAACTTCCAGACCATCGAGGCGACGGCCTTTTATTCCTTCCAGCAGTTGCGCTACATCAACATGGAGTCCAACAGGCTGCATTACCTGCCCGAAAGAATATTTCTCTCCAGCGTTCATCCTGAGCTCCGGGACGTTAAATTGGGCTACAATTTTTTGGAGGCCATTCCAGAGTCGAGTTTTCATAATCTGACCGAATTGCGGTCCCTGGATCTCACAGGGAATCGAATAAAAATCTTGGCCACCAGTTCGATTCTGGACTGCCCGAAATTGGTGACGATATCCCTGGCCTACAATAGGATTCATAAAATGGAGAAAAACGCTTTCAATGGTCTCTCCAGCCTGCGATTTCTTCACTTGGAGTTCAACAAACTGACCGTCCTGGATCTGGATGCCATTTCCGAAATTGGCGGTCCGGATTTCGCACTGAACGTGTCTTACAACGCGATCTCCGTGATCAATTCTGGGCCTATGATGAATAATTTGACCAGGCTGGACTTGAGCTTTAATAATATCAGTCACCTACCGGCCGACACTTTCTACGGAACGCCCGAATTGAAAAGCTTAGATCTGCGGAACAACTTTATCAATGTTCTCGAGCCAGGTGATTAAGAAAGTATCCAGTTTACGATATCGCGATAACGAGCCTAAGTTTGGAGGATGTTTATTGATTTTTTGAAAACTGAACTTTCTGCACACATTTGATCGTCGTCTTTTTATTTCTGATTGCTTTTCTTCTCTTCAAATTCCTTGTTTATTTTTTGATTTGAATTGCGAAGCGCGCATATTTAGTTCCGCACGGCTCGAATTGTTTGATCGAATTATGACGGTAAAGCAAGTGTTCTTGTGTTGATGTGATGTAGACTAAACCTGATAAACTCTAGTCGCATTTGTAGCTTCTATTAACTTTCTTTTCTATTGACATATCTACCATAAGTAAATAATATCAAGGTGATTTGTTGATAATTAATTTTTACGTTAGATAACATTTATGATTCGCATAGAATATATCTTTCTGAAAATTAACATTTTTTTCTTATCAACGTAATAAATGTTATTTCCTTAGACATAATGAGCCTTAGTACTTGTTATTCATGGATTAAGTGAATTCTATCATAAAGCAGACGGTTTTTAAAATAAAAAGTATATTTGATTGTACAATATTCCAGGGACATTCGGCCTAAGCCACTTAGAGACGCTGAATCTGCGGGACAACAAGGTGGAAACTCTCAGGAAACAATCGTTCCACGGATTAGACTCTCTTCAGCAATTAGATCTTCACGGAAACGACATCACCCAGCTCTCGATGGAACAATTCAGAAACCTGAGAAATCTCAGAGTCTTGAACCTTTCGAACAATAAAATACGATCCTTGCCCAGAGATGTCTTCGATGGAACTAGATTAGAGATTCTAGACTTAAGTCGGAATAAATTTACCGTAGTACCCTCGCCCTCTTTCTTGGAAGTTGGCTACACTTTGAGAGACTTAAACATGGCCGAGAACTTTTTGGATCACCTCGATTCCACCGCATTCCCAACGTCGCAGCTGGTGTACCTTAATTTGGCGCAGAACAGACTGACGATTCTCCCAGACAACTCCTTCGTGTCTCTGGGAAAGCTTCTAAGCCTCAACGTCTCGCAAAATGTCCTCCAGGCGAACTTCAAAGAGTTATTTCATTACGTGCCCGATCTCAGGCAGCTCTACCTGGCCAGTTGCGGACTACGGGACATTCCGCTTCTTCCTTTGACCAATCTAAACATTTTGGACCTGTCCTTCAACAGCATATATTCCACCACGGACAAGCAGTTCCAGTATCTGGAAGATCTGAAGATTCTTCTTTTATTGAACAACTCGTTGACATCGATGCCCAGCGTTAGACTGAATCTGCTGAGAGAATTAGACGTATCTGGTAATCCCATTGAGGTAATTGCAGAAAAAATTTCTGCCAAAATAATTGGTGACTTTGATTTTGGTTGATTACTGATGCGGTCTATGTTGAGTCTTGAATTATAAAATGTATAGTGTATGCATTATGCGCAAATATCCAACTGTGGTGCTTGTAGTTGGTATGACTTGTACTCCAATACTAAATATTTAAAAAACATATATCTATCATTAAAATTTGGGGCTATTAAGTAGAAAATTATATGGACCTCGATATTTCACACTGATTCATTGTTTAATGGTATTATTGCTCTCGGCCCGTTTCTTGATCACTTTTTTGTCATATCATAATAGAGATATTCGATCGAATGTGTTCAGTAACTCGTTAATAATTTATTCAAAAAGAGATATAAAAGGAAAGAAAACCGGTAGATGATAATTTTGTTTTACAAATCTTATCGTAAGCGTCGAACAAAAAAGAATACCTCTTTTCTCGCGTAAAGTAATTTACTTTTATACTTCCGCATTTTTGCTGCCTAGTATAAAATATATACTTCATCCTAGATGTTACGCATATGCAACATATCGATATACTTTAAAAAAACTTATAACAAATCATTATTGCACGAACATATATTCATACATTTTACATCATTTTTAGCTCGCATCATAAAACTATAAACCGTTTTAAACCGTTAAAAGCTTTCGTTCAACATTGAATTTTTGGATTACAACCTTTTTTAGGAATTGACAAAGGAGAGCTTTTTGGGATATCCAAGACTGGAGAGGTTGAATCTAAGAAATCTAAATCGCACCAGACTGGTCGACAAGGATTGTCTCCGCGTTTTAAAGTACCTGAAACACCTGAGAATTCAGACCTGGCCGCAGGCCGATGGATTTCACCTTCGATACCTATTGACCGGCTTGCCACTGCGAACCGTCGAAATTCAAGTGACCGAGCATTTGCTGAAGGATCAAATACAGAATGCCTTTACGAAACAACTGAAAGAGCTGACGATCACGGGGAAGGACCTTGAGATCATTTCCTCGGAAGCGTTTTCGACGATCGAAGGGGGCGAATTAATTTTGAGGATCAAGGACACCCGAGTTCGTAGATTTCAATCGGACATTTTCCTCTCCTTGACGAAGAGACTCTCTCAGCTCACTTTGGACTTGAGGAACAACCACATTAACGAGTTAAGTCCTTCTGTTATCTACGGGAATCTCTCCTGGGAGACAGTTGGTACCAACATGGTAGCAGGTGAGTCAAACTACAAGAAGAAACGTTCAAGAAAACTTGGTAATGCTCTCTGACATCGTGTCATCGTGTCATTTATCATGGTTAGTAAACGATAAATCGATGCAAGTCCACCCTGCTGTCCATGTTATAAATCGGTATTACGATTCCTTAACCCTTTGCACTTCAGACCGTTCTGGACGTTGGCTACCAGCTACTCCGCGCTCCTTCGTGGCAGAAACGTATATTTACAGGCCATCGTATTATTTAGTAGAACTTTGGAACTAAGTAACGGATTCTAATGATATTGGACTTATATGAATTGGTAGACATCGAGAAATATATATTTGCAAAAAAAATCAATATTTTATTTTTTATAACTTTGTACAGTATGATACAGCTTAAAACACTCCCCAACATGCATTGCAGGCTGATTTACGCAAGTTTGGCAATAATAAGTTGTTTGACGTCTGCAAATAAGTTCTTCTACAAACTCTCCTTATCGCTCTTTTCAAGTGGCGCCGAGAAGTGCTCGGACCGCCGTGAGCACGCTTCTCACGTTCTCTTCCAACACAAAACTCGCTGACATTTCTTTTATATATCTTAGTAATTTTACTATATTTTGATTTGATGTTCAGTGCCATTTCAAGAGAAAACATCAGGGAAACATGCACGTCTCAAAAGGTTGCGCGGAAATAACTTAATTCCCCGTAATCGCTAATAAACTTTAATGTCCCCTCAGAGGGGACATCGGAGTGATAGGCTAGAATTACGATGTCCCACGAGAGGGGACAACGGAGTGCAAAGGGTTAAAATTGTACGACAGTAAATTATGTACCTTCATTCTACACTCGTATAATGAACAGAAATTACCGTTTTTAACGTCTATTATTACTTCCTATTATATTTCTACTTTTTTACTTTTTTTACCGCTTACTTTCTTACAACTACTTTCAATTTAAAAAAAATTTTTTTTTCATTCTTGTCAAATAACCTTAGCAGTCGGTGCCGAAAAGTAATTGAAAAAACAAATTCCTTTTTTTTACTGTCATATTCAAAATCCCCACGCCTGTGATTTACTTATTATAGCATTACAAAAGAGCATGAATATTCTATAACAGTGTATTTATGAGTTAGCAAAATTGTACGGCAGCGCGAGTTGAAGTAAAAGGATGCTTCCAATGTTCAGGCGGACTGCAGGTTTCGGGCAATCCTCTGGAATGCGATTGCGAGATCGCATGGCTGAGTCTGTGGCTACGAAGGTGGCTCAGGGAATCGCGTCAGATTCACACAGCCTCGCAGTCGGATGCCAGACAATTAAGGACCATCGCCGGTAGGGCTGTATGCACCGAGACCACGCCATCTTATTCCTCTGACAAGGTCCTGCTGACCTTAGGGACGCCCCACACGGCCTGCCAAGCATCCGCGTTAAGTTCAGGAAACTACGAGAGGCTCGCAACCGCCTGGTTGGCCCTAGTCGAATTTTTCGCCCTGGTACTAATCGCCAATTGAATCTACCACTTCCAGGACACAAATTTGGTTTAACACGTTGACTCTGGCTTGCATCACCGATGAATCAGACGCGACTATCGCATGAGGCCACGTGCATCACCGGTGGGTCACGCTTGTATTTCGAAAATTAGAATGTATAAAAAAATAGAAAATTTCTTCACCGTGGTGATTATCGATCAAAAGGTGATCAATCATTTTATATCGAAATTAAAAAATTTTAATACGTTTATCACTTAATTTTTTATCTATATATAATACGCATATAGGAGGCAAGTCCTGCATATTAAATCCATGATAATCTTCCTATGTCATTTTACGATTCTCCACGAACGACTATGGTATGATTATTAAGTAAGGATTTTCTATGGTTTAAGGAAATGGTTTAAGGTTATAAAGGATTAACTATGGTTATTATTAAGTAAGGATTTGCCGTTTATTTTAAGCGCGATGGATGGGTTATTCCTATCTCAGGTAAACACCGAATGTTGGTGCCGGCGTCAACGTGTTAAGAGTATTGTAGCGCGTGAAGCGTTTGAAATTGAATTCATCGAAGAGACTATTTGAATTATGGTTAAACGCCTTTTTTGGCCATTGCCCGATTTTTTATACTTGTACTGATCGCCAAATGAATCTACTGATTCAAGAATACAAAACTGTTTCAGGAGTTCTATAGTGCGTTGTGTGCTTAAAATTTACCCTGGCAGACACTACTTGCACTATATAGTTCAAATTGTATACCTGAAACGCTACGATTCATTTTTTGAGAATTTTGTAAGATTTTCATCAAATTATTTAATTGGAATAATACGTTTGAAAATACGCAGACAGCAGGTGAATACTTTTTCAAGACAACATCGTAAAAGTGAATCTGCTGGGAAATTTTGTGTCCAGAGCTCATGTTTATTTATACAACTAATCTCGAGAAAATATGTTAATACAAATCCACGTATTTATTTGGGAATATTTAATTTACAAACTTTATTTTTATATCGATAAGAAGGCCGAAATGTACGTGCAGTATTAGTATGGAAGGATTTGTCAATTGAAGAAAGTAAATTCATCGTACAATTTTGGTTTTAAAGAATCTTTATTGGAAGCACTCGAGTTTATTTACAAATTTAATATGAAAAAATTTATTATCAAACAGCCTCGAGTTTATTTACAAATTCAGCTTCGAAGAATTTACTAAGAAAGAGACATGCATTTATTTACAAATATAGTATTAAAGAATTGTTAATGATAAAACAGGAATTTATTTATAAATATAGTTTCAAAAGGCTTGTTAAATAAAACTCCGAGTCTATTTGAAAATTTATCGTGAAAGATTTTGAATATCTAACAGATTCGTGTTTATCCGGAAATACAATACCAGATACATAAATGAAAAGACTTGCAAAAGGACCTCGTTTACCATCAATTCTTAATCTTGATCGTTACATACACTACGTACTCGTGATCAAAAGAAGAATTGTACACAAGGTCCATCAATCTTTAATACTTTCTAGAAAAGCGAAGAAACTGTGGGCAGGCGTGCTGAAACTGCCGAAATGTTGTGAAGCTTTTTTTTATGTAAATGAATAAAGAACCGAAGAACACCCAATTGCGTAACTCCTTAATTTAGAATTTATTAATCTTGATTAAAAAAAAAAAAAAAAAAAGATTACAGTCCTCAAAACGGACTTAAGCTTATCAGTCTAATCGACAAAACAGTCTCCTATCCTTTGTCGGGAATTTTTCTTTATTTACAAGCAAAAACCTGTCACGATTTCGTTCGTGCTTTATACAGATGATGGGAGATAGATAAGATGCGAAAGTAAAACGTTCTTACGGGGATAGTAATGGAGCCATTAAAGGCGTGTTTGAAACTTGTGAAAGGGGATATTCCAGGGGCGTGTTTAGCCCTAGGCAGGCTAGGCATTTGCCCAAAGTGCTAGACTTGAAGGGGACGAATTTTAAAGTATCTCTATTAATCATTCAGATCCAAATTAAAACCTTTAAAATCTCTAACCATTTAAATGGTTTTGGTGCTCCCGTATATATCTATACAATAATAGAAATATTATTTTCATTTCTTTTGGGCACCGCTCTTTGTACCATACGAACTAAATCCAATAATGGAAAAATGTTTATAGTGCTTTTTTCTCTTGCTGGCCTACGTACGTACTTACTTTGCTTAACGATTAATTCCGCCTTCTAATTATTGCGTACGTACTTTTCGTAGCTTCCTTTTTTTCTTCGCGGGATTTTAAAAGTAAACGAACGACTGACGCGCAATATCGAGTAATGATTATCATAAAATCACTGGCAATGTAAAACAGCATTCGTCTTCTTAACGCGCGTATCACTTTCTGCCGTACAGTGCAACGAACAGTTTGAGGGCACGTATATCGGTTACCGTGACGAATATTATTATTATCATTAATATAAATGTGGGTTAGTCGATTGCACGTTGATCTCGAAACAAGAGGCAGAAAATTTGTCCTCCGCCTAGGGGCGCCAAGCGGCTAAATTCGCCCCTGAGATTCTTCTTATTGGCGCGCGATAGTATTCTCGATTTACCGTTAAATTTATCGATATCTTAAGTATCACTGCGTCTCCTATGCTTTATTCGCTCTTCATTATTGTACACACTCGTCGCGGGAAAGTATTATAGGGACGTGTTTTATTTTCTTTTCTACACGGGCGGTGCCTGCGTATGTTGCATGCAACCCTCCACGTTTTCAGGCCAGTCACAGACGTTTTCGTTGGGGTTGAAGACCAAGTTAACGGGGCACGGCATGTGGTGCTTCCTCTCTCCCTCGCACATGTAATACATAGTACAATCGTTCTTGTCCGGGTGATAGGATATGTGATTGTCCTCCTCGTCGCAGCTCACCTCGTTCGCTGCAATTGTTTTCAATTGTTATTACGGCCAGTGGAACAACGCCAACCCATTATTTACCGCTATCCCTTTCTCAGGACGCTTGTTTTATATTTATTTCTACCTAAGCAGTGGAATTCTTAGTTTTCATTGTTGTACTTAAATCTTCTATTAATTGCTATAAAAGTTAGAAACTTGATAGAAATATTTTTTTTCTAATTAGCTTACTGTACGGAAATTAATTAATTATTGTATTTTTCAGGTATGCAACTGGCTTTGTCATATAGTGGGTTAAGTTGTCATGCTTTGTTTTGTTTGATGTTTCTTTGAATTTTTGTTGTAATCAAATTGGTATGATTTTTAATAATCGTGTAACTCGGTGTCAGAAAGAATTTTTCTAAAGGTACTGTTACATATGAAAGGTTCGGTTTTACTCAGTTCCGTTCCATGTTAAAACGACTTATCCTGTACAAATATTATTTTATCGGACATCGATAAAAAAAGGTTCGATAAAAAGGTCTGCTATTTTCATGCAAGCTGTTCAAGGTTAAAAGGGTACTAATATTAGACAGAAATATCTTATATTGATTTTTACTTTACGCGAAAACTCGATTTGTTCGAAATATTTTATCGAGAATATTTCTCACTAATGCAGAAACCGTTCATGCAAAATGTCCTAATGACACACAAATTAAATATAAAATGTCTCATTTACACATTTTACCTATAATAATGATTACATTTCTTAATGTACATGTTAAATCTATGATCTTCAAACCAGGTCGACTTATTATGATAACAGAAATGCTTACGATCCTTAGTGGTGTATCTTCCATTTCTCAACGTGCTTTCATAGGGACCGTCATATTCGAGTTTAACCTTGTAACTCTGGAGTTCCTTCTTCATTGCCTTAATCAGAGGATATCTACCTGCCCCGCAAGACCCTCTGAAGTCATCCATATCCACGGACCAAATCATAACCCCTCCAAAACCTTCCTCCTTCAGCCATTGCATCTAATCGGGCCAAAGATCGACGATAAAAAATTTACATCTTCCGTTGAGTGTACTTTGAATATCTTACAACGAGAAACAATACCTTGTTTATAAGGCTTCTTTCGTCGTCAAATCCTACCCACTGATCGTCCTTATACGCAAACGGCACTTGCTGCTCACTATCCCAAACCAAAGTCGTATTATCCTCGTTCAGGAAGCCGCAAACCTTAATTCAGGGAAAAACGTATGTAAATTGAATAATGAGTAAAATCTTTTGTAGAATGCTAGAAGTGTATGTATGAGTGTGTATGTATACAGATTTTTCAAATTAAATTTACCATAAATTATCTTCACACAGTTTTCACGGATACCTTCATCTCTACATGTAATTATACAATTGTATGAATTACAATAAAATTCTTGATTTCTTACTATGCAATTAACGTTATTTGACGTTTTTTTTTTAATATAATGTATATGTAAAAGGACTTGATTTGCAAAAGGGTGAATTTAATTTGGAAAACCTATACGTGTTGTATAATATAGCAAAGTGTGGGATGTATGGATGATGCATATGTACTTGTGTGAGAATAAAGGACAATAGCGTCCGTTTTAAACGAATGTCAATAGCGCCTTTTTGCGACGAAAAAAGAACGTGAGTGGTTCCAGAAGACAGCAAGACTACGTATGAGACTGAGGAAAGTCTGAATATAGGTATCAAGATTCGACTGGAAGTAGCATAGTTTTAGTGTTCATTAGCTTAGAGTTTTCTTACTGTTAAGGTGGTTAAGGATTACTGTTAAGCGTTGGTCTTTAATTCGTTGAGGGTTGACCAACAATCGCATAGATACCTCATAATAGGAGAGGAATCCGGACTCATTAGTGAAATTGCCAGCCGTGCCACCACTGGAGGCTGGTGCCCCGATATCGAATTTGTCTTTGTCAACGAGAGTGAAGGACCTGCCGTAAGTTGGCATACCGATCATCAGTTTCTCTTTTGGAGCTCCTTGCTTCACCCACTCACGCGCGCTGTAATCCTGAAATCCGATATAACTAATGATATCTCTCTTTCGCTCACGTTGGATTCCATATGTCATTGTTCTTCCTTTTGTTAGACACGCAAGATAATTAAATAACATTTAATAACAAATCTAAACTACGTAATATCTAATCAATAAACTTGTTTATAAACCTTTATAAAGATACGTTATCATCCCGTGTTGTAAGGCAAAGATGTACCAAATAATATTTCTGTTTTATATATATATATATACAGGGTGAGTCATTTATAGTGTCGCGGGCATTTTGCTCCAAAACAAAGGAAAAATTCGAACATTTTTTCATACAAAATTTGCAGTATTCGTAAGAGGACATAAGATAGTGACCTTAACTTGTCCTTGAAATGCCATTCTCAATATTATTTCAAGGTCAAATTATTTTTTTTAATGGGAAGGTGTATTTTCTTCTATGAAAATGGAAAGAGTATTCAATTTTGAGTATAATAGTTTTAGTACATTTATGTGCTGGATAGTTGATAGGTGCTGTGATATTGGACAAGGAAGATAGAAAATGGTTTTCACATACTTTGACTATTCTTTCTCTCTTTTATTCTGTTATTCTTATTGAATGAAGAAAATTTATTATGGGGTTACATTAAGGATAAAGTTTATCAATAAAATCAATATATAAATATATATATATTTTTTTTTATTATTTTTATATATTTTTACGTAAAACTGTATGTTAAAAAAATGCAACAGCATTGCAAAGTGCAAAAACT